>QAOA01004326.1:211422-230356 GCA_003255065.1 Cercis canadensis
ATTTCTAATATAGCAAGCCAAGAACCACTTTGATTATAAGAAATGATACTTCAAAATAATAATGATCTAACAATAACAAAATTAACTACTTGAATCAAAATATAATAATTATGGCACTAATATAAAATATTTTATTATTAATTTTTTTAAGAAAATATAACAAAGTGCTTATTTATCCAAACACAATCTTTAATAAGTGCTTATTAATGTCCTTTTTAGTAATTTTCACAATTATAAACACTTACACACTTATCTATCCAAACGCTTATGAAAGAGCTTATAGATTTTAAAAGTGCTTTTCTAAGTATGTATCCAAACACTCAATCGCTTAATTTAAAAGGAGCTTATAGTATAAAAGTTTCTCCCGCCTTCTTATATAAGCGCTTAAATAAGTTATTTACCCAAACGGGGCCAAAATAGCTTTCTCACAAGGCTTTTTTAAAAAGCTTAAAAAAATAGCTTCATAAAATAAGTTAAAAATAGCTTTTTAAGGGGTTAATAAGCTACTTATATAAGTTGTTCCAAACACTATTTTTCGTACATAAAAGCATTTATATTAGTAGATAAGCTCTAATAAGCTATAAGCTATACTATCTAAATGAGGCCTAATTCTCTTCCCTATTGACATTGTGACAAAGAGAACTAAGGGGGGAAAAAATGCTCAAATAAACTTTTAAGTCTCTTAACTTTGCACATTTTTTCATTTACATGCTTATATTTTCAATTACTTTAGATGAATTTAAAAAAATTAATTTTTCAATTAGGTCCAAAGAGTAATAGACCAATTAACTCAATAATGGAAAATGATGACGTGGTTTGAATTTATGTATTATTGTTCAATTTTATAATTTTATTACATTAAAAGTAANAAAAAAAAAAAAAAAAAAAAAAAAAAAAAAAAAAACTTATAGGACCAGGCTAGTTAAGCCAGCCAGCCCACTAATGTGCTTGGCCGAAACCAAACCGGTCGAGGAAAAAACGGTTTGATTTGACAGCTGTAAGTGGTATTGAACATACAAATAATAGTGTTTCTAAAGCTTCTACATCAACAAAAATTGTAATTTATTGCTAGAACTTCTCAACTTTTGCTATCTACTAAGGTGTGTCCTTCAAGTATACATTTATCATCTCTTCACTAATTTTTAAATTTCAATATTTTAAAGTGGGAACATGCATGTTCATTAGTCTAGTGAGTCCAAGTTTTTTTTGTGAAGAAAATATGAGTGCGCAGTTGGTCCCAAGTTAAACAAAGATGCTTCTATGAATGTCTACCCAAGTAGTGTAGAACTCCACTTTGCTCCATCATTGGAACAAACTATGGAATATAATTATTTAGGAATGCAGTCTTTGTTTCTCTCTCGTCCACTAGAATCATATAAACCACTATGTTAGAAGGTTAGAGTTGTTAGACCACTAAGGCCGTTGAATCAATAAAAAAAAAATTAGTGTCAATCAATACTAATTTTAAATAATCCGACGATTCACTTTAGGGGGTGTTATGGTACACTCCTGACAGTGATGTTAGCCCATAAATTAAAGTGTTGCAGGTTTTATTGTTTTTATAATAGAGTGTGTGAGGAGCACGTGGTGCTTTTAGTTGACAATAATCAGTTTGTAATAATTTAATAAAAAAGTCACTTAATTTTGGAATTTGAAAAAGAACCCCATTTAAGTGCAGAAAAGATTTAAAAAAAAAACATTTGATTTCCATCTTCACTGAAGATCCCAGCCAAGAACAGATACAACTATCGCCATGGACGATTGGTTTACTGCAGCGGATTTTCCCAGTCCAATTCGGAACATGGGAAAATCATTCACTCCTTCGTTACAAATAACCTTAACACCGTATACGAAACACATCAAATTCCATATGAATTTCAAGCAAATCATTAGAGCACAATTACATACATGGATACCTTGGAGAAGATCAGCCATGGAAGGAAGATGAGAGTTGCAAGTGGGGCTGGTGGAAAAAGTCTCACACATAATTGTTTGGTGTTGCAACACCAGTACAATACAGTAAAGAAATTACAATATTCTACTGTTTCATTGGAGAGGCATCTAGTTCGTGACAAAAGCCTTAGTAAAATACCCCTTTCGCTCTTTCTCTGCTTCTCTCTCTCTCATCATCGCTGGTGCTACACTGTTAGTGGAAAGAAGACAAAGAAGTAAAATTCTATGGACTCCAAAATGCACTGTTTTTTGATTGGGCTTTTCATTGATTGGGTTAAGGCCCAATAGATTAGTGTATATTTAATTAAGATTTAAATTAAAAATGTTCTAATTATTTAAAGAAAATAATTAAAAATTTGTATTTAAATAAAAATATATAACATAAAATGTACTAAACCTCTAAGGCTCTAAGTGTTAGGCTTACATTTCAAGTAATTTTATGTTAATCAGTTAACATAAAATACAATAATCTTCTAAGAATTTATTTTTCTTTTCTAATGGCTTGAATTAATAATATGTCACATGAAATATACTATGTTCTTAAGTATTAATTTTACATTTTAAGTGTCTTATTTTAATTAGGTGTAACTTAAATACGTTAATCCTTAGAGTTCATTTTGCTTTCCTAATGGCTTAAATTGATGATAAAACATGAAATACACTAATCTCCTAGTGTATTTTTACTTTTCATTTATAATGGTTTGTATTAATGAGGTGTAATATGAAATACACAAAATTTCTAAGTGTGTTGTATGAATTAGGTGTAATATGAAATCCACTAATCCCTTAATTGTTTTTTTAATAGTTTGTATAAATGAGGTGTAATGAGATACATGAAATTCCTAAATGTTAATTTTACATTTTAAATTTAAATTTCTCATGAGATTAACATAGTTGTGATAAAAGTGTTGGAGAATACAAAAATTAACCTAGTGATCATAAATAGTAATGAGCTAAAATTTCTCTATACTAGTGGTAAACTTAATTAATTAGTGGTCATATGAAATTATTCTAGTGGTCATANAATTAAAACTTCTACTATACTAATGGCAAGTAGTCACATGACATTAATTTAGTCCTATTTAAAAAAAAAGACATTAATTTAATAAACATGAATAGTTACAAAGTAAAGTATGAGTTAAAATTTTACATACAATTGATCTAGTTGTATCGAAAGAATGTATGAATTAATCTAATGATGATAAAAGGCTATAAATTAAAATTTTTCTACACTAGTGACAAATTTAATGATCACATAAAATGAATTTAACAATCATAGAGACATTTGAAATGAGGTATGAGCTAAAGTCTTTTATGAGATTAACATTGTATCAAAAGTTTTAGAGAGGGCCTAGTCCAATGCTAATTACCACTTATTAAATTTACTTTAAATCAAATAACATGAAATTATAATTTATCGTATTATGTTTACACTAATTAAGTTTAATTTAGTGTTACTAATTAGTGTAATGACTTTTTATTATATTTTGTATAATTTAACCATAAAAAAATTATCTCTAAATTGATATTATAAATTAAAATGAAAATAAAAACACTAGCAAAATTTTTAAAAAAACTTATATAAAATTATACAAGCACTAACACAATTTAATTATAAATCAATTAGTAAAGACTTACAAGAATAAATTTATCCTAGACCAATTAGCCTCAACCATTACTATTAACTTATCAAAAATCACACTTGCCCCAATCCCAATGAGAATTAAGTTTCCTACTTTAGTAATTAAAGAAAATTTATTTCTAATCTCTAACTTTTAATTCACTATCACTAATTGAATTTAAAATTTAAGCAACTATTTTTAGTTGGGCATCATTTGCAAAAAAATTCAACTACCAACCAATGTTTAAATTTTTGAAAACTTACACATTTAATTGGACCACACATTAACCGATAAATCAATTTCATATCTACACCACTTACCTTACATTGTCTATATTATTTTATTTCCAATGTCACTATCAGGGGTACAACATAACACTCCCTATTTTTTATTTTACTTTAGTATTTGAATAATTATTTTATTTGTCAAATTAATCTTCTAAGTTATTACTTTTGGTACTTATAGATGATGATTTGGCAAAGAAATGATTATTCAATGAGTAAAATAACGTAAAAAAATAAATTATGGACTAAAATAACATTCGAGAAATAATTTAATGATAAAAAATATATGTTATTCAAAAGATAAAAATAGAAAGTAAAAAGTATAGAGAGATAGACTTTTCTTAAGTGTCTACATGTGTATTTTATTATTTTATTTTTACTTACCATATTATANGGCATTATTTGCAAATTTTTCCAACTTGGCCAACATTTAAATTTCCGAAAAGTTACACACTTAACCGTAGTGTTTTAAAAATTGGATTGGACTGGGCGGTTCAACCGGTGCCTGGTCTGAATTTTGGTTTGGTTAGGGGGCTTCAACAGCTAGAGTGGTTAAATCGATGAAAACCGAAGTGAATCGGTGAAAATCGCTGAACTGGTCCAATTTTACATAACCGAACAGTTCACTGAATTTTTTTCTTCTTTTCAAAATTGCATCATTTTGAAGAAACATTCCACCAAGGGATTCGAACCCCTTTCCTAAAGAAAGGAGATAAATTGTATTATAATTTATTTATTCACATTTAGATTATATAATGGATAAATATTGGCCATAAAAAGATTTGAATCCTTATTCTAAGGAAGAGAAAAGACATTTGTCACTAGGCCAACTTTAATTTTTTTAACAAATTTGCATAAAAATATATTTATTATAACTTAAAATATACAATAGGCACATTAAATATTATATTTATATAAAAATGATATTTAAGAGATCATCAATCCGACCATTTGGTCCAACCGGTGCTCATCCTCTAAAACAGTTCGCTTATCGGTCTAGTTTTTAAAACATTGCTTAACCGGACCACACGTTAACTAGTAATTGAATTTTCTCAATGCACCTCTCTACTCCTCACACACTCTATTATAAAAACATTATAACCTGCAATAGTTTTGATTTATGGGCTAACGTGGTTGTTTGGGATGTAGCATAGCACCTCCTTCACTTAATGGCTTTTAATTTTTTTTTTATTTTTTCTGTTTTGCCACTTTTGTAATTTCCTTCTTATTTTCCATCAAATCGTGGATTTCTCTACAATCTCTATCTCCCTCCCTCCATTCCTCACAATTCATCCTCACTCTCGCTCACTCTCACCCCAATCCCAAAATCGCTCTAACTCGTTTTCAGTCTCTATCTATGTCTCCGTCTTGATTCCTTGATAGCGGCAGATCAGGAGCTGTACAGAAAGAATCATAGCCTCTAATGACGAAAATAATTTGTGCGCATGCAGGGAGAATTCAGATGACCGGAGATCCGTCATAGCGAGCTTGGTTAAGGGAGTATACATTTTGATCTAATATACAAAATCAAATTGGCCAAATTATTTTATGTCTTAATAGAAATTTCAATTCGGCCTTCAACTTCACATATCTAATATACATACAAGTGAACAAGATACATTTGAATTGTGGCAGTATATCTATTTTAAAGAAATAGTAACTAGTACGTAACTACTAGGATTTGATCTAATGAAAAGCACCGTGGTAAGCACAAACTAAACAAATGAAGGGAAAAATACATTCATTTGGTTAATAAGAAATCACCATCAAATATTATATGGTCAATTGGTAAAAAGCTTCTTGTTTAAGATTTGGAGTTGAGTTGTCCCTAATCAATATTGGTGGGATTAACTCTAAGTACCATTTGGAAAATTGTGAGACAAACTATTTTTCTATTGGACTCATGAAGTATAATCTTTGAATGGTTCAATACTATAGAGAGTATGGATCTAACTGTACTACATGTAGACATGAAGCCTTATGGTAAATCTAGAAGGTGCCACTTCAAGTGGAGCATTTGATATCCTACAAAAACTAGAAATAAAAGAGCAATCATATTGTTTAGCAAGAGGACAATTGTAACAAGAGCACTTATTTGAAAAAGAAACTTTGGTGGAAAGTTAATAGGATGACTAGTATTAGCTGCAAAGGGTAAAAAATTGGCTCACGAATTTAGATTCGTTACAAGATATATCTGTTTGGGTAAATACAATGGAGGATTATTAGAACACCACTGTCTTTCTTATCAAACAAAACTACTTTGGGTCCAGTTAATTCTAAGCCATTCAAAACTAAGATTTAAGTGGGCGTGGATATGTTTGTACCAGGAAAGAATTTGTTTAGTATTCCTTAGGTGGTAATGTTTGATTTTGTTTTTTAGTAACTTGGTTCTTCTAAAACCAGTGTTGTTGGGTGATATACCTGTACTAGTAACTTTCTTAACTTCTATATCAAATGCATGTCTTAATTAATGGCATTCCAATTTATAATTGTAATTTTCTCTTCTACTTTGGCTAAGGTGATTTTTATAGAGATGGATTTGGCTACTTTTGCTGCGACCGAGGTTATGATTTTTTTTGCAAAAGTGACATGGCAGCAAGCTCGTTATTCTTTCTGTTTCGACTATTTAGTTGAAAAACTTGACGAAGAAAAAAAGAAGTTGAAAGCAAATGTTGAAGACATAAGTGACAATGTTAAAGAATACCAAGAGAACACCGTAAAAGTTGGGAAACGTCTTGAACTGGAGTTGGAGGAATCAAAAGATTTCATTAAAGAAGTGGATGAGCTGGTGAAAAAGGTTAAACCAAAGAAGACCTGCTGTCATGGGCCTTGTCCTGACTTGATTTGGCAATATCATTTAGGCAGACAGGTAGCAAACAAAACAGAGACCATGAAAAAGCTCAATGCTCAGTTTCAACCACAAAGCTTTCACGCATTCAGTTGCTTCCAAGCATGGCATACTATTCTTCAGAACATTTTATTCCCTTCAAGAGTACAAAAAAGGCTCTTGATGAACTTTTGAAGGCGCTGAAAGATAATAATATCCGTAGGATTGGACTGTACGGCATAGGGAGGGGGGTGCCGTAAGACAACCCTTGTGAAAGAGGTGGGGGAAGGAAGCCGAGAAGCTTTTCAAGAAAGTTGTCTTTGTTGCTGTTAAGAACCCAGAAAATGTACTAATAAACCCAGAGATAGATAACCAAGGAATAGAATAAAATACTCAGTAATGTTATTCAAATTCAAGGGTTTAACTACAATGGTCCAGAGCTACTAGCTCCTCAGAGAAATGGGATTCTCTGCCAAAGGTTAACCATCAACATAAAAACACACCCCTCACAGTCCCTCTCCTCTTCCTTAAGAACCAACCCACTCACGTGAGCAGTCCCCCTTTCCCTCTAACCGAAAACCAGCTCAGCCTAATTCTCTGTAACAGAATAGCCAGCTCAGCCTAATTCTCTATAACAGAATTCCCTTCTGCCCCACTCTTCTTCCTAATAGAATTTTCCTCTGCCCCACTCTTCTGCCTCCTAGTATAGACCCTCCATATTTTGGGCTGGACTCTATCATTGCCGCCCTGTGAAAGCACAGCCTTGTCCTCAAGGCTAAAAGTTGGGAATTGTTGCTGGAGAACCTCCATGTCCTCCCATGTAGTGTCATCAGAGGAGCCCCCTTTCCATTTAACAAGACATTGCCTGAAAGGAGTGCCTTCCTTGACGATGTCTCTAGTAGCCAAAATATCTTCAGGTTCTATAGTGTCATCCAGTTCGACTTCAAATCCACTAGGCAGCTCTGGTTCAACAGAATAATTCCCAATTGCCCTTTTTAATTGGGATACATGGAAAACCGGATGAATCTTGGAATGTAGGGGCAGTTTCAACTTGTAAGCTACTGTCCCATACTTTGCCAATATCGGATAAAGACCAAAAAATCTAGTAGCCAATTTTTGATTGATTCTCCGGTGGACAGTTTGTTGTCGATGGGGACGAAGCTTTAAGAAGACCCATTCTCCCACTTGATAAGATTGCAGAGTTCTGTGCCTATCAGCAAATTTTTTCATTTGATCTTGTGCCTTACTCAAATTGTGTTTGAGCTGTGCCAATGCTTCATCTCTGTCACAAAGTTCATTAGCCACTGCCTCCACCTTTGTCTCACTCCTTAGGTACTTAATTAGAGTAGGAGCCTTTCTGCCATAGACAATCTCAAAGGGAGAAGAACCCGTAGAAGCATGGTAGGAAGTATTGTACCATAATTCTGCCCAAGACACCCAGTATGCCCAGTTTTTTGGTTGCTCCGAAGCAAAGCAACGTAAATATGTTTCTAAGCATCTGTTTAACACCTCGGTTTGGCCATCCGTTTCCGGATGATAGGAAGAACTCATTTTTAACATTGTGCCTTGCATCCAGAAAAGTTCCTTCCAGAAATTACTCAGAAATAAAGGATCACGGTCGCTGATTATTGACTACGGGATACCATGAAGCCTAACAATTTCTTTGACAAAGAGTTCAGCCACCGTCCTGGCTGAATAAGGATGCTCTAGCAGAATAAAATGGCTGTACTTAGATAGTCTATCGACCACTACTAGGATAGCTTCATAACCTTTAGATTTGGGAAGGCTAGTTATGAAATCCATAGAAATATCCTCCCAAATTTGATTTGGCACTTCCAATGGCTGAAGAAGGCGAGCTGGGGATGTTGCTGCATATTTCTGTCTTTGGCATATATCACAAGACTTCACAAAGTCTTGGATACATCGTTTCATTCCATGCCAATACAGATTGCCTGCCACCCTTCTGTAAGTTCGAAGAAAACCTGAATGACCACCCGTGGGCGATGAATGGAACTCTCTCAAAAGAAGTTGGATATGAGGAGAAGTGGCCGGAATGACTAAGCAGTTCTTATAAAGCAGTACCTCCTGCTGGTAGGAAAAACCTGGATGAGAAGTAGGATTTTCTTGCAGGTCAGAGATGATCTGTTTAAGCTGTGGGTCCAGCTGAACCTCCTGAGCAACAAGGTCTCCTTCTATCCAAACCGGAGAGGAGATTACAGCATGTAACTCTGCAGTCTCATGTAGGCGAGATAAGGCATCAGCAGCCTTATTATTCGGACCAGGTTTATAGATTACTTGGAAGCGGTAACCTAATAGTTTGGCCATCCATGACTGCTGGTTTGTGCTAGTTATTTTCTGCTGCAGCAAGTGCTTCAAACTTCTCTGATCAGTATAGATAACAAAAGCTCTCCCCAATAGGTAATGTCTCCAATGCTGAACTGCAAGTACCAAGGCCATGAGTTCTTTGTCATAAGCTGACTTAGATGCGCGGCTGTTAGCTGAAATACGCAATTGGCTTGCGGTTTTGCATCAAAACTGCTCCAATCCCTGTGCCTGAAGCATCACACTCGATTTCGAAGGGTCTTGCAAAATCCGGAAGAGCCAAAACTGGAAAAGTAGTCATAATCTTCTTAAGGTGCAGAAAAGCTTCTAATGCTGCTGGTCCCCACTGAAAATTGTCCTTCTTGGTTAGTTCAGTAAGAGGCTTTGCAATTTGCCCATAGCCAACCACAAATTTTCGATAATAACCTGTCAATCCCAAGAAACCTCTGACTCCTTTAACCGTTTTAGGAACTGGCCAATTGATGATTGCTTGGATCTTGGCAGGGTCAGCTGCAACTCCCTTACCCGAAATAACATGCCCAAGATACTCCACCGACAACCTACCAAAACTGCATTTTTTTCTATTTACTACAAACTGATGTCTGGACAGAATTTCAAGTACAGTTTCAAGATGCTTTAGATGAATTGTCTCATCCAAGCTATAAATCAAAATGCCATCGAAAAATACCAACACAAATTTCCTTAGAAAAGGACGAAACAAATCATTCATAACGGCTTGGAAAGTAGCCGAGGCATTAGTGAGCCCAAATGGCATGACTAAAAACTCATAATGTCCATTGTGAGTGCGGAAGGCAGTTTTCGAAACATCAGCCTCATTAACCCGTATTTGGTGAAATCCGGATTTTAAATCTAGCTTGGTAAAATAACAGGCCCCATAGAGCTCGTCTAGAAGCTCATCTACCACGGGTATGGGATACTTGTCAGGGATAGTCACCCTATTCAAGGCTCTATAGTCAACACATAATCTCCAAGTGCTGTCCTTCTTCTTAACTAGTAGTACTAGACTAGAAAAAGGGCTGGAGCTAGGTTGTATGATACCTGAATGGAGCATTTCAGTCACTTGCCTTTCGATTTCTTCTTTATGGTGGTGAGGATATCTATAGGGTCTGACATTGACTGGTCCCTGCCTCTCCTCCAATGCAATAGAGTGCACACACTTTCTCTTTGGAGGAAGCCCTTCTTTAGCAAGAAAAACAGCTTCAAATTTGTTCATCAAGATTGACATTTCTTGTTGTTGTTGCCTTGTTAATTTATGCTGTGCCTCAACTTCTAATGCCATGAAAGTATTAGTCCACCTAATTCCCCCTGCTTCAAAATAATTTGCCTCCAAAAAACTGTGTAATGAGGTTGGATTGTGGCATCCAGACTGATTGCTCTTGGATGTGGCCAAGCTTCTAGGATTGCCTTGCAAAATGACCTTTTGCCTTTTTAATTGAAACTCCATAGTCATATCCTGCCAGTCCATCAACACCTTCCCCAGTGTCTTCAACCAATCCACTCCCAAAATAATATCCATTCCTCCCAAGTCCAAGACATAGGCATCAATCTGAATTTCGAAATTTCCAAACTGAAGTATCAGGCCATAACACTTCCCTTGGGCAATTACTCTATGCCCATTGCCAAGTTTAATCCCCAACCTCACGGTAGATTGTACCAGCAACCCCAAAGCTTGTGTTAATTCAGTAGAGATGAAATTATGAGTTGCTCCACTGTCAATTAGTACTACAACAGTCACCCCTTGTAACAACCCATCAAGTCGCATAGCCTTAGTCCCCGTATTGTCATCCTCGGCCCTGCCAAATAATCCCATAGCTTTGCATTCGACTTCCTCTTCTTCCTCTGAATCCTCCACTTCCATCGCGATAATTTCCCCCTCTGAATTCAAGGTTTCATTTTTGCCCAAAACCAGTAGTCGGAGTTGTTTATCGGCGCATTGGTGAAGTGGGTGGTACTTTTCCCCACAACGGAAGCACAATCCTTTAGTTCTTCGATCCATAAGCTCAGGGTATGATATATGGCGGAGACCCTTTGCTTTTTCCGGTAGTCCGCGACGATCTCCTTCACTGCGTCGGGGAGGAATGGTCGAAGACGAAGAAAAGAGTTTGTTCGATGCTTGACCCGAAGATTGCGATCCGGATTGGTAACGGGTTCGACCCGAAATCCACCCATCAGAGTTGGCCGACTGGCCCACCTCGTGAACCCAGCCCGAATCCCTTTGAACCGGGTAGGATTGCGACCCACTTCTAGGACCAGAATCTCGATTGTTCTGTCCCCAATGTCTACCCCGAAACTGTTTCTCTCCCGTATCATCATCTCCGGCCAGCTCCTCTTCAATGTCTTTTGCCATCTTCATTAGTTGTGGTCGAGAGGTGGGGTTCAGTGTGCGAACCCGACGTCGAATAATGGGATGTAAGCCACTCATGAAGTAACCGACGTACTGTTCTTCCGGTAACCTGCCTACTTGGGATGAAATCAGTTCGAATTTCTCGATGTAATCCTCTACAGTTCCTGTTTGTTTCAAGGCAGAGAGTTCCTCAAAAGGATTCTCAAACTTTCGGCCCCCATAACGAGCAATTAGAGCTCTCTTCAGTTTTACCCAAGTCAGATTATCCTCGGTTTCATATAGGAGATTAAACCAATGAATTGTAGCTCCTTCCATACTAAGCCTTGACAGCTTGAGCTTGACCTCATCGGAAGTGTTCTGTACTTCGAAATAAATTTCTGCTCTGGTAATCCACCCAACAGGATCAGTACCATTAAACATAGGCAGCTCAACCTTCCGTACTGACATCCTGTATTCCTCTAAGGAATCCTCATGCGCTTCTTCAACTCTATGTTGATGAGGAGGAACGGTGTTTTTCTCCCCTGAATTAGATGAAGCTCCTGAAAACATTTTACCAACTTCCTGAAGCAAGGAGTGCTGCATATCTTTCAAGGAAGACTTGAAAGAAGATTGCATTTCACCCATTCCCAACCTTAGTGATGCCAATTCAGCCTCTAAAACATCCACTCTATCAGACATTTTTGGTGGCATGAATTCACTTTGAGAATTGACTTAATCTTCCCCTTTAATGAAATAGATCCGGCAGGTTGGACCAATTTGTTAGGAACCCAGAAAATGTACTAATAAACTCAGAGATAGATAACCAAGGAATAGAATAAAATACTCAGTAATGTTATTGATGAACACACTTTTTATACAATAGTTATTCCTCATACTTAGTCTTTTAAACCTCTTTTGGGCTGAATTGCATAGACTTAGACCTCATTTCATGACTTAGGATCCATTTATGCTTAATTGCAATTTCCAGCAATACTGGGCATTATATGCTGTCTCTGTGTTTCAGGCATATCTTGAGTTCTGGATGTCCAAAAATTCCGAGTCATACCTTGTTGGAAAGCTGAGAGAATTGTCTACAACTTTCTTTCAGGGCTCCAAAGCTAATTCGGACGTTCAGAAGGTCATATGCAGCCTGGAAGCCAGAGAAGACATGCTGTCGCAGGATCCTGACCTACATGCAGTATTTGGGTCATAACTTGAGTTGTAGATGTCATATTGACCTGAAACTGGTACCATTGGAAAGCTAACAGACAGAGCTTCAATTGATATGAAGACCGGTTCACCATATTTTATGTGGAAGATGGTCTTATTTGCTGTGCAAGTTAGCTGACGGTTCCAGACACCTTCTGCCACTTAAATGGGCCTAACTTCCTCATGACAAGTCCAAATGGGCCCAAACCAAAGCCCAATTGAAGCTAAGGCCCATGGGAACAAGTGTGCCCTAAGGGCAATTTAGGTGTGCATGTAAAATTGGAGGTCTATATCAGAAGAAGGAGGCAGCCGAAATTCATAACCACCTCATTAGATATTTTAGACAGATTTTTGTGCTTTCCTTAGTTCTTAAGTTTTCTTTAGATATTTTGTAAGAACTTCAGCTCCTCTTGTTCATGGAGGGCTAATCCAACATATCAATCCAGGTTTTGCTATTCTGATTATTGGTTTTGAGATTATGAGTTGTTGTTCTTCCTTTTAGTTGTTAATCAAAGTTCTTTCAATCCTTTGAAATATTCTGTTTGAATTGCTTAATTCGAATTGGATCTTCATGTGTGATTGCTTAATTGCATGTGATAAAAGAGGATTGTATGGTTGATTAATGTTTCTGAGCTTTTGGATGGATTAATCACCTTGGCTGGATCATGGACTTAGGTAAAACTAGACTTGAATGTTTGCTTAATTCATTTAGTCTTAGTTGAATCCGAATTCTGGTTGCTTAACCAGTGGAATCCATAGAACATTGAGAGGCTTCTTGATATGTTTTAAAGGCCAAGAACATGGTTAATAATTGAATGGATCATTAGAAATCAAGGATGAACTAAAATCAGAATTAGTAAAGACTTGGATTGGTTGTTTTCCTTTAGGTTACCACTGATAATTAATTTTCGTTAATCACTTAAACCAAACTCAACCCCCTCTGTTTACATGCTTTTCAATATGATTCACCAAATAGAACAATCCTTAGGTTCGACTTAGGGCTGTCCTATGCTGCAAATAGCTAGGTAACCGACCTAAAACTTTAAGTAATTTGAGGAGCCTCGGCAGCTCATCAGTTATTCAAATTCAAGGGTTTAACTACAATGGTCCAGAGCTACTAGCTCCTCAGAGAAATGGGATTCTCTGCCAAAGGTTAACCATCAACATAAAAACACACCCCTCACAGTCCCTCTCCTCTTCCTTAAGAACCAACCCACTCACGTGAGCAGTCCCCTTTTCCCTCTAACCGAAAACCAGCTCAGCCTAATTCTCTATAACAGAATAGTCAGCTTAGCCTAATTCTCAATAACAGAATTCCCTTCTGCCCCACTCTTCTTCCCAATAGAATTTTCCTCTGCCCCACTCTTCTGCCTCCTAGTATAGACCCTCCATATTTTGGGTTGGACTCTATCAGTTGCTGTGTCTAGTACTTTAGAAGATAGAAAGATGCAAGGCAGCGTTGCAAATGTATTAAATTTGACATTGAAGGAAGAAAATGAACCTGAAAGAGCAAGAAGACTGTCGATGAGATTAAGTGTCAGTGAAAAGATTCTAATAATCTTTGATGATGTATGGGAAGAACTAAATTTTGAAGCCATAGGGAATCCCTTTGGTGATGATCATAAGGGTTGTAGGATTCTCCTAACAACATGACATCGTGGTGGTGTATGTGTTTCCTTAAAATGCCATAAAATGGTTTGCCTAGATCTCTTAACTGAGAAAGAAGCATGGCAGGTGTTCAAAAAGCATGCAGGGATAACTGATGATGCCTCTAAAAGAACCTTGAAGGGGCTGCCAGAAGTTATTAATAAAGCATGTAAGGGGCTACCTGTTGCCATTGCAGCTGTTGCGAGCACATAGAAGGACAAAACTTTGGATGAGTGGAAGGAAGTTGAACAAAGAGGCTATAAGAATGAATCATTTTTCTTAATCTTTAGAGAACAAATTTATAGAATATTTATAGGCTGAAGCTATCCTAATTCTAGGAAGTAAATAAGGAAATATGGAGGAAATTACTCCTCACCTACTGAGGCTAATAACTAGGATACAAACAAGAAAATTACAATCAATTATAGAATTATATTAAATGTTAATCTAATCATATTTAAATGCTAATTCCTATCAATCACTGAGAATGATTCTGTCAATCACCAAGATTCTCTCCAACACTCTCCCTCAAGCTGGTGAATAGATATCAATCATTCCTAGCTTGCCAACTAAGAATTCAAATAGTGGTCTTGACAAAGCTTTGGTGGGTATATCAGCTTCCTAATGTGCAGTTGGAACATAGGAAAAACTGATACTTCCTGAATCAATTTCATCATTAATAAAACTCCTATCAATTCTTACATGTTTCATTCAATCATGTTAGACAAGGTTGTGAACTATGCTTATTGCAGATTTGTTGTCATTGTATAGCTTCATAGGGCATTCTCTAGAGAATTTATGGTCTTGTAGGAGTCTTTCAATCCAAATTAATTCACATACTCCTTGTGCTATTGCCCTAAACTCTGCTTCGGCAGTGCTCCTTGCCACAACTGATTGTTTCTTTCTCCTCCATGTAACAAGGTTTCCTCATACCTTTGTGCAATACCCGGTTATGGACTTACTATCTTCAGTTGACCTAGCCTAGTGAGCATCTGCAAAACCTTCAATGGTTCTTGTCATACTTTTCTTAAATAGAATTTCCTTGCTTGGAGTTCCCTTGAGATATTTCAATATACGGTTGGCTGCATCTAGATTCCTTTTAGTATGACAATGCATAAATTGACTTATTACACTTACACTATAGGTAATATCAGGTCTTGTAAGTGTCATATATATTAATTTTCCTACCAACCTCTGTTATTGCCCCCGGTCTATTGGACGTTCATCCTTGTTGGATTTTTGCTTCCAATTTCTTTCCAAATGAGTAATTACAGGCTTGCATCCAATTTTCCTAACTTCCTTCAACAAGTCAAGGACATACTTCCTTTGATTGATAAATATTCCTTGCTTGCATCGGGCTACTTCCATACCCAGGAAGTACCTAAATGTTCTAAGGTCTTTAACTTAGAATTCATTCTTCAAATGGGCCTTCAACTTTTCTATCTCATCCTGATCATCACTTGTAATTACCATATCATCTACATACATAATGGGAATAGCTCTTTTTCCATTGCTTTCTTGTTTGATAAACAAGGTGTGGTCAGCTTGTCCTTGTGTGTAACCAAATGACTTCAATGTTAAACTAAATTTAATGAACTAGGCTCTTGGAGATTGCTTTAATCCATAAAGGGATTTCTTGAGTTTGCACACTTTGTTACTTCCAAAATTAAATCCAAAGGCATCTTCATGAACACTTCTTCTTCTAGTTTTCCATTTAGGAAGACATTTTTTATGTTCATTTGGTAGAGTTCCCAGTCAAGGTTTATAGCAAGAGAAAGTAATAGCTTGATTGAGTTCACTTTTACCACTAGTGCAAATGTCTCTTCCTAATCTATGTCATGCGTTTGAATGTATCCTTGAGCCACCAATCTTGCCTTGTATCTCTCTACCTCTCCATTTAGTTTGAATTTCATAGTGAATATTCATTTACAACCCATTACTTTCTTCCCATGTAGAGGATCAATTGTTTCCCAAGTATCATTTTTCAGTAGGGCATTAATTTCTTCTTCAACTACTGCCTTCCATTTAGGATCTTAAAGTGCACTCTAAATGTTTTTTGGAATGTCAACACTGTTAACTCGTGTAGTAAAAGTCATGTACTCATGAGACAATTTTGTATAAGTTAACTGATTAGACAGAGGATATTGTAGACATCGTTTTTCAAAAAAGAAGAAAAGAAAAAAAAATTATTTTTAAGTGGGCAATATGATTTTAAGGTCTTTAAGGCCTTTTTTAGTTTTTGGATCAAAGTTTTAATCTTTAGATATTGGCCCACTTCATTTTAACTCAAGTTAAGAGGCCATTTGACTATTTTTTTTCTTTTTAAATTTGAGTTTGGGGCATCTTAGCCTATTTGATTTTCTTTAAATACTTTGTTTGGATATAAAAACTATAATTTTTTGGGCTTTTAGTGATTTTGGGTCAAAATCCATGTTTTGGGCTTGGCCCATCATGCTAAAACCCTAGTTTAGATGCCTTTGGGGCCACCCGATTTTTTATTTTTCTAATATTTTAAGTCCAAATAAATAATATATGCTTGTTAGACAATTTAACATGTTTAAGGTTTAATTTGGGACTAATTAGACTAACTTAGGTCCAAGGTTGAGCTCTTTAGGCTCATTTTGACATAATTTGGCCTAATTGAATTGGCCTATTAGGGTTTTGTGATTTTTGTTTTTAATCAAAAAATTAAATAAATTTGTTCAAAATCTAAAAGGATGTCAGCTAAGGTTTAAGGAATATTCTCAAGTATAAGTGAAAAGATCTAGCCTCAATGAAGCTTTATAGAAGTTGCTTGTGCAAGATAATTTTGGAAAACTTATTAATGAGGGCTTCTTAACCTTATTTTTGTATGCAATAAAAATACAAATTGAAGGACTGAAGTGTGTAATTTGGCTAGGGTATTTTGGGAAAGAATTATTAGATTTTTCACATAGCAAGGCTATGGGAAAATGAGATAAATGTGCAAAAGGGGTAGAAAATGATCATTTTACCCCCAACTTGCTCTCCAAGTTGAGAGGGCTGATGACATAAGAAAAAAAAAATGGAGAAAGTCTCTCACAATTAGGCTCCCAACGTGAAAACAAGAGGGGAAGAGAGAGGACTTCAAGAAATAGAACAAAGAGAGGAAAATTGAGAAAAAAAGTTAAGTGTTCTTCATACTTTTGGAGAGAGAGACAAAATCAAGAGTGTTTGAGCTTCTTGGAGTTCGGTTCTACACTTTTGAGCAAGGAAAATGAGTTTTCTTGAAGAACACTAGGTAACCTTTACTATTCTCTTGATTTCTTGTCATTTTCTTGTTAGTTTTTGATCTATGTGAAATGTATGTTTTTTTTTTGTTTCCCTCTTGAATGCCTCTATTTCATTTTAATTCGATGAATTTTGTTTTGATTTTTTTTTTTTGTTTTCCTCCTCTCTTGAATATCCTCTTAATATTTTGGTTTAGGGATATTATATTTAGTTTCTATTTTTATTGTGGTTGAGTACTTAGTTGATTGTTGTTTTACTTGTTTTTATCATATGACATGATTTTTGTTTAGGGTTGGTCTTGGTTGATGGCATTGTAAGTTTTACATGTTTGTTGCCCTATTATTATTTTGGTACCATTTGTCATGTCTTATTGGAGTGAACATGCTTCTTGTGGATTTCTTTTTAAGTAATTTTTTTTTTTTNTTTTTTTTTTTTGCCTTTGTTTTCTTGAATGTGTTTTAGGGTTCTTGATTAAAAATCAAAATGATGCTTGAACTTTTTTGAAAATATTGTGTTTTGGTCTTAATCTTTTGACTTTTGTCATGTTTTTGACTTTTGTCATGTTTAAATTCAAATTAGTCATTTGGGGTAGTGATTATCAAATTTGGTTTTTAAATGGCCATTTTTGGACCTGTCAGTTCAACATTGGCAATATTCGGTCTTTTGACTATAACTTGAGTTTTACAACTTCAAATTGCATGGTTATTATTTTGTTAGAACCCTAAGATACATATCTTGCATGAGTATAAATTTCATATTTTTTTTTCATGTTGCATTTTCTCCCATTTTTAATTCAAAAATAGTTGTTTTCTCTACATTGTGGAATCGTTAGTTGATTCTGACAGTGTTCGGGTTTCTAGTCATATCTTGAGTTCAGGAGCTCATTTTGGTATGATTTTTGATTCCTTAGAACCCTAAGAAATTTTGGGGTCAAATCTCATTGACACGCGTTCCCAATTTTCTTTACAAGTTTTTCATGTCTTGTGCTCTGTTTTCAATCTTTGTTGTTTTATCTTTCTTGATTCTGCCTTATGTTTAGTTGTTGTCTTTGCTTCTTCTTTTCTTTTGAACCACTTGCATGCTATGATCCTCAATTTTTTTTTGACTTTGATTTGTTTCACTCTTGAGCTTGATTCTTGATTTTTCCCTTGATGTTTGACTTAGGGATTGCATGCTAATTAGGAGTGTATGTTGACTGCCTTCTTTAACTAAATTTTGTTGCCCTAGTTTGCATACTATTTTCATGGTTTTATTTTGACTCCTAATGGATACTACGTGTGTAGGGATGACAATTTGCCCCAGACCCGATGGGGCCCTAGTTTTTTTACCCGTTTAGGTATAGGTATGAGGCAGAAAAATGGGTATGGGGATGGCTAATTTTATGGGTAATTTGATAGGGGCGGGTCTGGGGATGGGGAAGCCCTGCCCCACCCCGCCCCGCACTATATATATATATATATATATATATATATATATA
>QAOA01004326.1:230380-285698 GCA_003255065.1 Cercis canadensis
ATTTGCCTCAACAACTTGAGAATATATACTAGCTGGCTGCCTCCTCTAGGTTTCCTAATGGTTTCCTAATTACAAAATAAACCTAGTTTCCTAAATTATTAATGGTAAAAACATGATCAAGCCCTAGTGTCATGTGTGCTGGCCCAAAAACAGATGTTGGCCCAAATAAACATGCTCTGGTCCAATAGGCAGCCCTAAGGAAAGGAATCAGTCAATGCTGGGCGGAGCAGAAAATCTGGACTGCTTGCACGCTAATTTCAGTTGTCCAGACGCGAGAATCAGCTTCTGGGCTCTTCATATGAAATGTGGCATTTTCTGTCAGCTTTCCAACGAAACTGGAATCACATCAATCGGACATCTATAACAAAAGATATGGTGAAAAATGTAAGCAGTGCCAGAATTTAACAGTTAAGCAATTAAAATCTACAAGCACCAACAAGTCCAAATCTAAAAAACATGTCTAAAAGCCATAAAAATCACTAAAAACACACATTAAAAGACTAAGTATAAGAGAAACAAATAGTATAAAATAATGTGTTATCAATGGGGATGCTGAAAAATCCCCGCCGGGGATGGGTCTGGGGATGGGGACTGCTTGCCCCGCCCCATCCCTGCCCCATTGCCATCCCTATACGTGTGCTTTAGGATTATATGTCTTTTCGCTATAAGTTGACATGTTCTTTGCTTTATCTTGTCATTTATTATGATGTGTTATGGCTGCTCACTTGCATATGCATATGTAACCTTTAATTTCCTATTTTGAGCCATCTAAAGTGTATTCTATGTGAGAGGAGATCACAATCCTTATGGTCCTAGTAGAACCCTAAGGCGATTCGAAAGTTTGGATAGCTCTTTTTTATTTTAATTGCATTTGCCAATTATGTACCCTTATTCCCAATATTGTAAATTCATGCATAACATTTAGAAATTATTGTTAGGGTTTACAAAATCTATAGGTCATTTGTTTATCATGGAAAAATAAGACTCACTTAGTCCTATATGGGATGGGTCTCTTTTATCGACCCTAGACAAAGATAAGCACCACGCCGACAGGCACAATATGTGAGGAACGGGTAGAAGAATTTTGAACTATTTAGAATTCATGCATGTCATGTTTTTTTTTTAGCCACATCTTATCTTATTCTTTGCATAGCTAATTCAAAGTAACCGTTTTTAGATAGATGTTGTGGGGTGTCTATTATCTTCCCCATGCATAAATAGACTCCCGAACTCATCTCTGGTTCGTAGACCATTTAAAAAATAATACTGAGGGTTTTCAATTGTACCCTATTTTCTAAAACAATTAGTGGCGACTCCTTTTTTTTTTTAAATTCGGTCAGCCATCTGCATCGCAGCCACCTCTGGCTGCATTGTGACAGTTTGGCAACTCTACTGGGGATTGGTTAGAGAGTCAAGCCCAATAAATTAGCTATGCAAATTAGATTTGGCCAAGATGTATTTTATTCATTCTAAATTATTTCTTTTCTATTATTTTATATCTGCTATGTTTAATTTTGCATTTGTAGATAGCTTTATTTTGTTGCATATGCCTCTCTATTCTTTGTAGTTGGGTTGGTTTGGTTAGATTTTAGGTTGAGGTATGTTACTCCTCTCGCACAATGAACACTTACACTAACCCTGCACACTACTCATGGGCTCTATACCCGGGCCACATCAAACCTAGGATTAGAAGGAGGCCTAGTGTTATTATTGGGAGGTTTATCCTTTGGTGATTTACACGAAAACTTCCGCTTAGATTGTGGATCATTCTGCTAATTTGGATAAACTAAGGGGCTATCCCTGAGTGAACCAGGTTAGTAGGGTGTAATCGTCATTGTTCTGATGGAGGCAATCTAAGAACATGACTACTTTATAACCGATAGTACTATTACCAAACTGTGCACATAAATAGCTGAAATGTTGTTCAATTTAGGATAGAATCCAGTCGTTAGGTTAGAAATCCTAACCCCTAAGGTAACCTGTCTATTTAGGATAATGGGCGGAGCATTTCTTTCCTTATCGTTATCTTTCCGCTTTATTATTTCGCGATGGCTAGTTGTTTTCTATTCCTAACCCTTATTTCGTGTGCTTTTCCTATTAGGGGTTATTTTGGAGATAAATTATCAACATGGCTTCCAAAGATATGGTTTTTGAACCCAGACCTTTTTCCAAAGCATTTATGGAAAGTGCCCAAGCACAACAAGCAAGAGAGGGCTTGCATTTAATCTAGTCATATGCAAAAGAATGAAGATCTTCAAAAGATTATCCTTGCTTGTTGTGTGAACATTTTCCTTGTGAAGAGTTTTATACTTTCACGAGGTTCATTTGTATTAACTTATTTTGCAAGATGTTGTATGCTTTTTATGAAATATGTTAATGGGGACTTCGATGCTTGCTCTAGAAAGAGACCAAGAATGTTTTTCACAAAAACGTCTCCAACTGCGGAAATACATGTTAATAACCCGTCAACAATGGAATCTCGATGCATTTTTTATTAGGGATAATTCATAATTCGGTGTTCAAGGAGACATCGGCTTAATCAAAAGTGCTCAACTAACAGATCATTTGTTTTAAGATTAAGAATAGTAAAGATAATGGAAGGTATTTTTGAGAAAAATAGAGACTTTGGGGCTGAGCTTGATGGCTTGAAAGGCTAAATGACTAAAATGATGAAGTTGTTGATAAAAAGTCTAAAGTTAAAATAGGTTGTTGAAGGCCCAAGCGACCTATTCGTTCTACCCCCTACACCAGTGTCTTTGTCTGTGCGTGAGACAATTTCCTCCACTTCCCAATTCAATCTGATTTAGGTCATGCGACCACATCTCATGGCATCTATAGCCCCTCCTGAACCCTCCAATAATCCAAACCCTATAATGCCACCCACAAATCCATCCTTTGACCATCGATATATTGTATCTTTGCCATGCCAAATCCTGTTGCTTACTCATTTGAAGTTTCCTTCAATCCTAAGGAACCTCAGGGTGTGTACACTTATACACACCCCATCACCCACTATAACCTAAATCCCATCACCCAAGATCCGCCATTTTCCATAGAAGGGGAAGGCGTTGAAAAGCAAAAGCTAATGACTAAGCAAAAAGAAAAACTGTTGACATTAGAAGAGAGGATCCGAGCTGTAGAAGGTACTAGCTCTTTTGGTGCTGTAAGGATCAAACAGTTGCGACTTACTCCTAGTGTGTCAATCCCCAGAGATTTCAAGCTTCGTGAATTTTAAAAATATGATGGGATTGGAAACCCAAAATTCTACTTAGTGTCATACATGACCAATATGGCTACTATAGAGGAAGATGAGATGATCATGATTCATTTTTTTTCTAAGAGTTTAACTGGTGCTGCCTATAATTGTTTCATAAATTTGGACCGAATCAAAATAAAGAGTTGGACAGATTTAGTAGATGTTTTCTTAAAGTAATACAAGTTCAATTATGATATTACACGTACAAGGGAGCAATTGAAGAATATGCAAAAGAAGGTAGATGAAACATTTAGAGGATATGCACAAAAGTGGGGAACCCTAGCCTTAGAAGTTCAACCTCCGCTACTTGACTCCAAGTTATGCACCATCTTCCTAGATACCTTGAAATCTCCATATCTTGAGCTAATGGTCGGTTGCCCATTTTATGATTTTGTTGATGTGATTAAGAGAGGATAGAAGGCCTTGTAAAAGTTGGAAAGTTGCAAGTACCTGGAAGTGATGGTGGTAATCCAAGACAGAGGAAAGGAAACTTCCAGAAGAAGAAAGAGGGTAAAGTAAACTAGGTGCAAGCACTAGGAGCTATCCATTCTTTTAGGCCCAGAGGTCCTCATTACAATCCAAACATAACTTTTGCACAAGTTAATGATGTTTCCGCGTCTTATCAATATGCTCCTAACCTACAACCTTTTGTCCCGACTTATCAAGCGCTACCACAAAATCACCTAACAACTCATCCACCTGTTAGACCCAATTACAGACTTACAAAAATCAACCTCGTGTTAATCCTGCAAGAGATGAACATTTTCCCAACATTCCTATTACCAGGGTTGAACTTTTCAAAAAATTGTATGATGCCCATGTGATAGATCCAAGACCTGTTTAACCCTTACAACCACCATTTCCAAATTGGTATAATCCCAACCTAAAATGTGATTACTATAGGGGAGTCACTAGGCACTCGATGGAAGATTGCCCTGATTTCAAGCAAGCAGTCTTGTATCTGATTAGACAAGAGGTAATCAAAGTAGAGGAAATGGGAGGAGGACCCATTGTTAACACAAACCCCTTACCCAATCATGAGGGGGACCCAAGAATAAATGATGTGGAAGAAGGGGCTAAGGTGGTTCGAAGGCTTAAAGAGGTCAAGATGTCCATAGGAAAATTTTGGGAAGGACTAAAGAATGCCAAGTTTGAGGTGAAGGCACCTGTGAGGGAAATTAAATGGGAGAGTCAATCTGATGAGGGAGCATTCTACAAACATCATCAGCAGTGGGGATATGATCTTGAAGATTGTTAGGAGTTCAGATGTCTAGTGCAAAAGTTGATGAATTTGGAAATTGTGCTGGTGGAAAGGAAAAATGATGAGGAGGAGAGAAAAATGAGTATGGTGGGAGAGGAAGCTCAAGGGTTTCAACCCTTTGTTTTGAGAGTTATGTCAAATTCTGCAAGAGTGCAAGCATATCCAGATGTGGTTATTAAATTGCCATCTTTGTTCCTATGTGTAAGTGACCGCGTTGTACCCTAAAATTATGGGGTAACAATTTTGAAGCCTAGGGAGAAATCCTCAGAGGGTGGACTGGTGAGTAAGGACATGTGTATAGAAAAGTCCAATGAGGTCACAAATGTTGGTGGAATTGGAGGTTTTACAATGAGCTAAAAATGCTACCTGTCTGAAGATGTTGAAAAACAGAGGAAAGAAAAAGGAAAGTTGTGGTGATGAATAGAGGGGATCCAGTTTTAGTAGAAGAAGGAAATAACCAAAGGAGTGGTGTTGAAGAGGAGGAATTTTTTAAGATTATGAAATAAAGCGAATATGACATAGTAGAGCAAATGAAGAAGACGCCAGCTCGTATTTCACTCTTGTCCCTTATCATGAGTTTTGAGAGTCATAGGAGGACTCTTTAGAAATTTCTAAACCAAGCATATGTCCGTCCGTACATTACCCCAGAGAAGTTTAATAATATGGTGAATCTAATCAAGAGTGTGGGAATGATCTCCTTTGCTAAAGATGAATTGGTACCTGGTGCTAGCAGCCATACAAAGCTCTTTGTATTACCCTTAAATGTGGAGGGTATATGGTAGCAAAAGTTTTGATTAACAATGGGTATGCTTTGAATGTACTGCCACATTCGACGTTTATATAATTATCGATAAACCATCGCTCATTCAATTGAGCAATATGGTTGTGAGAGCTTTTGACAAAAAAATGAGAGAGATTTTGGGAGATATTCCGTTGTAGTTGGAGATTGGCCCAAGCAAGTTCGATGTATGTTTCCAAGTGATGGATATTGAACCAATCTACATAATGCTTCTAAGAAGGCCATGGATACATGCAACAGGAGTAGTGCCATCTACCCTACACCAAAAGTTGAAAAACATTGATGATGGCTGGGTCATAACTGTGAATGGGGAAGAAGAAATGCTAGTTTCCAAACCTAGCTCGTTACCTTATGTGAAAGCAACCAAAAAAGCATTGGAATCCTCTTTCTAATCTCTAAAGCTAGATCAGTGTATTGATGAACATTCTTAAAAGAGCAACGAGATTAATTAGGTGGTGGTGAGGATGTCAGAAAAAAGAAAAGGGTTTTCAAGCTAGTAAAGGATTGGGAGTGAACTTGCAAGGAATCAATGAGCCTATATCGCTTCCCCAAAACATCGGCAGGCAGGAGTTAGGTTATGAGCCTTCAATAGAAGATCTTATGGAGCCACAGAAGGGCTAGAAAGGAATGGAGGAAATTCATCATCTTAAGGAGACATTTCCTAAGCCGGCTAAAGTGACAGTGTCTTAGAGAGTCGTTGAGTCATCACATGTTGTGAATACAGTTGAGCATTACAAAGGAACAAATTTTTGACCAACTGGGAGATGGAGCCTATGTTGGACATTGTTCCTCCTGAGTAATTATTTTTGTTTCTATCATCACTCTTCTTTTGACCAAACTACAAGGTCATTAGAAGTTTAATATTTGTATTGGACTGCTTTTTATTCAATAATGATGATGAAGTATTTTCAAACATGGAATTGACTTTTAACTTTGTTTCATTCTTTCTTTTAATCTTGTTATTCTTACTTTTTTTTTCTATTCCCTATTCATTAATTCCTATTCAAATTTTCTCAAATTCGTTCTTAGGAGTCTTGATAACGCAGATCTTTTAACCCAAAATGAAGTTTCTATTTGTCCAATGATTGACTTTCATATTGAATTAGAAGAAGATGAATATGACACTGAAGAGGGCATAAAACTTTTAAACAAGTTTGCTAAAGTGATTGATTCTCACAAAAAAGCTATAAGTCCCCATGATGAAGAGGTTCAGAGCATAAATTTAGGGATAGAAAATGAGAAAAAGGAGTTGAAGATAGTGAATAACCTGGAAAAGGAGGAAATGATCGCTCTGTTTAGAAAATTCCAATATGTATTCGCATGGTCTTACCATGACATGTCTGGCCTCTACCCTAGTATTGTATCGCATAAGATTCTGCTATACCCGAACTGCAAACCGGTTAAGCAAAAATTAGGGCGGAAGAGGCCAGAGATGTCTGGTAAGATAAAAGAAGAGGTGATGAAGCAAATTGAAGTGGGTTTTTTGGAAGTGTCTACCTATCTGGATTGGGTTGCTAATATAGTTTGGATCCCTAAGAAGGATGAAAGAGTGAGAATGTGCATGGATTTTCGTGATTTGAATTGAGCTAGCTCCAAGGATGACTTTCTGTTACCTCACATAGATGTGTTGGTTGATAATACTGCCAAAAATCATTGTTACTCATTCATGGATAGATATTCCGGTTATAATCAGATTCCCATGGTCGAAGAGGATAAAGAAATGACCATGTTCATCACACCTTAGGGTACTTACTATTATAGAGTAATGCCCTTTGGGTTGAAGAACGTCGAAGCTACTTACCAAAAGGCTATGGTTACCTTGTTTCATGATATGATGCATAAGGAGATCAAGGTATATGTGGATGATATGGTAGTCAAGTCTAGAGAATGGGAAAGCCATGTGCATATTCTTCGGAAACTATTTGAGAGATTGAGGAAATACACGCTGAGATTGAATCCAGCCAAGTACACTTTTGGTCCTACATCGGGGAAACTTCTAGGGTTTATTGTCAGTAAAAAAGGGATTAAAGTGGACCCAAGTAAAGTTAAGGCTATACGAGAAAAGCCAGCCCCAAAGTCAAAAAAAGAAGTGTGAAGCTTCTTAGGGAGGCTCAATTATACAGCTAGATTCATATCTAATCTCACCCACACTTGCGAGCTGATCTTCAAACTTTTAAGTAAGAATAATCTAGGGATATGGGATTAGCAATGCACGAAGCATTTGAAAGAGTTAAGAAATATTTGTTAGATCCTCCAGTTCCAGGAAAGCCACTGATTCTATATTTGATTGTATTGCAAGAATCGAATAGGAGTATCTTGGGGGTATCATGATGAAGGTCGAAGGAGAGAGAAAGCGGTCTATTATATGTGCAAAAAGTTCATGGATTATGAAATGATGTATGCGCTGGTGGAAAGAACTTGTTGCGCTTTGGTTTAGGTGGCCTCTAGGCTTCGCCATTATATGTTATACCACAACATGTGACTTATCTCTCACATGGATCCTATGAAGTTTATCTTCAAAAGGCCCTATCTCATATGTCGATTAGCAAAATGGCAAATCATTCTCTCTGAATATGATGTAGTCTACATGACTAAGAAAGCCATAAAAAGGAGAATAATAGTTGATCATTTAGCGGAGAATCCCATTGAAGATTACCAGTCCATGAAATTTGAGTTTCCTGATGAAGACATTTTCGCAATTAAAGAGGAAGAGAATGAGAGTAAGGAAGGAAGATAAGAAATGTACTTTGATGGGGCTGTGAATATATTTGGAAATGAAATAGGCATTGTGATTGTCTCACCAAAAGGAAAACAATTCGCAATAGCTATCAAGTTAGGATTTGACTGTACTAACAACATAGCTGAATATAAAGCTTGTATGAGGGGCTTACAAGCAACTTTAGATTTAAGGATCAACATTTTGGATGTTTTCGGGGATTTTGCACTTATTATTTATCAAGTAAAATGAGAGTGGCAAACTAGGGATCCAAAACTATTTCCATATCAAAAATACCAACAAAGAATGGCTAGAGCCTTTGATAAGAAGGTTCGACCCCGAGAATTTCAACATGGAGATTTAGTTTTGAAAAAGGTTTTGCCACATCAAGAGGATGCCCGTGGGAAATGGGCTCCAACCTATAAAAGGTCTTATGTTGTCAAACATGCCTTCTCCGGAGGAGCATTGATCCTCATTGATTTGGAAGGGAAAAAAAAACTTTTCAATCCTATGAATTCAAACGTAGTCAAAAAATATTACCCTTGATATAAAAAAAAAAGTCTGCTAGGTTGAAAACTCGAAAGGGAAATTTAGGCAAAAGTTAGGGCATCCAAAAAAAGAGAGAAAAAGGAAAGGAAAAATAATGAAAAATAATGGGGAAATATGCTGGCTGAAAACCAAAAAGGGCGGTCTAAGCAAAGTGGAAGAGTTCACAATGATATCTAGAGAAAAAGTGAAGTCAAAGGATGTGGTGAAATTAGTAAGAACCAGTGAAGACTCGCACTCCGGCAGTAAAAATTTTTGCATTCTCCCTAGTGGAATGGAAATCTATTTCAAGATAATATGAGAATTGATCAAGTGGACATGACGAAGCTAAAAACTGGGGCAATCTCTGATCCGTATTGGCTTCTGTGTCCGTGTTCTCAAACTACGTAAACTTTGATTCCTCCTTGAAACCTATTTAATAGGGTAAGTCCAATATCATAAAAACCTTAAACTGGGGCAATTTACCATTTGTAAGATTTTCTTAGCTTCGAATTTATCTTTCTTGAAAGTGTGTTTGTCTTTCAAAAATAAAGGAATGTAGTTCTTTGAATTAATTTCCTTCCATCATACATTTCTTTCCTTGAAATAAAAGAAGTTGATTATTTTGAGTTAATTTCTTCCTACCATGAATTTTCTCCATGTTTAAATTACTGAATTAATATTCTGAATCAAATGCAAGTGGATTTGATTGTAATAACATATTTAATTATTCTCAAGGAATACTTTCTGAGGTTGGTTTTCAGATTTCAGGAACATTAATAATTTCTTATCATTGCAAGGGAATGGATCAAGTCAAAAAAATAAAAAAATAATGAATGATGAAATGAATGAAAATGAGGGATGGGTAGTCAAAGACGAGATGAATAGAAAAAACATGAGATTATTTATTTTTGAAGAGAAAAATCAGTGAGTTTGTAAAAGTTCAGAGGAATACAAGTTCAGAATCAGAAGAAGATCCACTCGATTGAGTTGATTTTGCAAGATTTTGAGCTTAGATTCTACATGTGAGAGTCAATTATGCTTTACTTTGGTATCACTAGGTATGAAAATGATTTAATTTCTGTCATTTAAATTTCTGCCACTAAATTTTTGCCAAAACATTTTCTAACAAATGAGATTTACGTTTTCTGTCAATACATTTTTAGTCATATGAGATTTACTTTTCAATCAATTTACATTTCTGCCATATGAGATTTACATTTTCTGTCATATGAAATTTACATTTTCTGCTAATATATTTTCTGTCATATGAGATTTACATTTCCTACCATATGAGATTTACATTTTCTACCATATGAGATTTACATTTCAGTTGATTTACACTTTTGCTAGGTAAGATTCATGATTTTTGTCGACTTATAATTCGTGCCTTTTTATAATTTTAGCTATTTTAATGGACCTTTTAACTTGGGATTTTTATAGTTCCTAGGAAAAAACACTCGTCTTTTATCTATACTTGTTTCTTATACAAAGATCATGACAAGCGATAATCTATCATGCCCTTCTACAAGGAAACATGTAAAGAGGGACAACTGTAGACACCGTATTTTGTCTCATCATGCTAAAACTCTAGTTTATGGGTCTTTTGGCTCACCCGATTTTTTGTTTTTCTAATGTTTTTGGTCCAAATAAATTATATAGGTTTGTTAAACTATTTAATATGTTTGAGGTTTAATTTAGGACCAATTGGACTAACGTAGATCCAATGTTGACCTCTTTGGGCTCATTTTGTCCTAATTTGGCCTAATTTGCCTATTAGGGTTTGTGATTTTTATTTTTAATCAAAAAATTAAATAAATTTGTTAAAAAACTAAAAGTGAAAAGATCTTTCCTTAAGCATAAGTGAAAAGATCTAGCCTCAATGAAGCTTCATGGAAATTGCTTGTGCAAAGCAATTTTGAAAAAATTACTAATGGGGACTTCTTAATCTTATTTTTGCATGAAATAAAAATACAAATTAGAGGGTATTTTGGAGAAGAATTATTAGATTTTTCACAAAGCAAGGCTATAGGAAAGTGGGAGGAATGTGCAAAAGGGGTAGGAAATGACCATTTTACCCTCAACTTGCTCTCCAAGTTGAGAGGACTGATTGCATGAGAAAAAAAAATAGATAAAGTCTCTCACAACTAGGCTCCAAACATGAAAACAAGAGGGGAAGAGAGAGGACTTCAAAAAATAAATCAAAGAGAGGAAAATTGAGAGAAAAGTGGAGTGTTCTTGTTCTTGAGTGTTCTTTATAATTTTGGAGAGAAAGACATAAAATCAAGAGTGTTTGAGTTTCTTGAAGTTGGTTTATACATTTTTGAGCAAGGAAAATGAGTTTTCTTGAAGAACACTAGGTAACATTCACTATTATCTTGATTTCTTGACATTCACTTGTTAGTTTTTTTTCGAATCCATGTGAAATATATATATATTTTTTGTTTCCCTCTTGAATGCCTCCATTTCATTTTAATTCCATGAGTTTCATTTTAATTTTTGTTGTTTTTCTCCTCTCTTGAATATCATCTTGATATTTTGGTTTAGGGAGATTATGTTTAGTTTCTATTTTAATTGTGGTTGAGTACTTAGTTTATTGTTGTTTTACTTTTTTTTTTTTNTATTATTGTTTTACTTTTTTTTTTTTCATATGGCATGATTTTTGTCTAGGGTTGGTCTTAATTGATGTCATTGTAGGTTTTACATGCTTGATGTCCTATTGTTGTTTTGGTACCATTTGTCATGTCTTGTTGGAGTGAGCATGGTTTTGGTGGATTTCTTTTTGAGTATTTTTTTCCCTTTGTTTTCTTGAATGTGTTTTAGGGTTCTTGATTAAAAATCAAAATGTTGTTTGACCTTTTTTGAAAATCTTGTGTTTTGGTCTTAATCTTTTGACTTTTGTCATGTTTAAATTCAAATTGGTTATTTGGGATAGTGATGATCAAATTTAGTTTTTAAATGGCCATTCTCGGATCTGTTAGTCCAACATTGGTAGTGTTCGGTCTTTTGACCATAACTTGAGTTTTACAACTCCAAATTGCATGATTCTTATTTTTTTAGAACCCTAAGATGTTGCATGAATATAAATTTCATATTTTTTTTTCATGTCGCATTTACTCCCAATTTTAATTAAAAAATGACTATTTTTTCTGTACTGTGTTAGTTGATTCTAGCAGTACTTAGGTTTTAGGTCATAACTTGAGTTCAGGGACTTTGTATGATTTTTCATTCCTTAGAACCCTAAGATAATTTTCCATGTCATGTAAAATTTTGGGGTCAAATCTCATCGACATGCATTCTTATTTTTCTTTATAAGTTTCTCCTATCTTGTGCTCTGTTTTTAGTCTTTGTTGTTTTATCTTTCTCGATTCTATCTTATGTTTAGTTGTTGTCCTTGCTTTTTTTCTTTGGAACCACTTGCATGCTATGATCCTTAATTTTTTTTTTATCTTCGTTTTGACTTTGATTTGTTTCACTCTTGAACTTAATTCTTGATTTTTCCCTTGATTTTGACTTAGGAATTACATGCTAATTAGGAGTGTATGTTAACTGCCGTCTTTAACTAAATTCTGTTGCCCCAATTTCCATGTTATTTTCATAGTTTTATTTTGACTCTTAATGGCTGCCACATGTGCTTTAGGATTCTATGTCTTTTCACTATAAGTTGACATATTCCTTGTTTTATCTTGTCATTTATTGTTATGTGTTATGGCTGGCTCACTTGCTTATGCATATGTTACATTTAATTCCTTATTTTGAGTCATTTAATGTGTGTTCTATGTTAAAAGGGATCACAATAATTAGGCCCCTTGCAGAACCCTAAGGCGATTCGGAGGTTTGGATAGCTCTTGTTTATTTTGATTGCATTTGCCAATTATGTACCCCCACCCTTAATATTGTAAATTTATGCATAATATTTAGGGATTATTGTTAGGGTTTACAAAATCCANTTTTTCATGTCGCATTTACTCCCAATTTTAATTAAAAAATGACTATTTTCTCTGTACTGTGTTAGTTGATTCTAGCAGTACTTAGGTTTTAGGTCATAACTTGAGTTCAGGGACTTTGTATGATTTTTCATTCCTTAGAACCCTAAGATAATTTTCTATGTCATGTAAAATTTTGGGGTCAAATCTCATCGACATGCATTCTTAGTTTTCTTTATAAGTTTCTCCTATCTTGTGCTCTGTTTTTAGTTTTTGTTGTTTTATCTTTCTCGATTCTATCTTATGTTTAGTTGTTGTCCTTGCTTTTTTTTTCTTTGGAACCACTTGCATGCTATGATCCTTAATTTTTTTTTTTTTATCTTCGTTTTGACTTTGATTTGTTTCACTCATGAACTTAATTCTTGATTTTTCCCTTGATGTTTGACTTAGGAATTACATGCTAATTAGGAGTGTATGTTAACTGCCGTCTTTAACTAAATTCTGTTGCCCTAGTTTCCATGTTATTTTCATAGTTTTATTTTGATTCTTAATGGCTGCCACATGTGCTTTAGGATTCTATGTCTTTTCACTATAAGTTGACATATTCCTTGTTTTATCTTGTCATTTATTGTTATGTGTTATGGCTGGCTCACTTGCTTATGCATATGTTACATTTAATTCCTTATTTTGAGTCATCTAATGTGTGTTCTATGTTAAAAGGGATCACAATAATTAGGCCCCTTGCAGAACCCTAAGGCGATTCGGAGGTTTGGATAGCTCTTGTTTATTTTGATTGCATTTGCCAATTATGTACCCCCACCCTTAATATTGTAAATTTATGCATAATATTTAGGGATTATTGTTAGGGTTTACAAAATCCATAAGCCCTTTGTTTATCATAGAATGATAAGACTGACTCAGTACTATATAGGATGGGTCTTTTTTTATCTGACCTAGACAAAGATAAGTGCCACCTTGACAGGCACAATATGTGAGGAATAGGTGGAAGGATTTTGAACCCTTTAGAATTCATGCATGTCATGATTTTTTTCCATCATTGATTAGTGAATGTAACTCTTTTTTTAAGAATAAATAAAGTACGTTCTTGGCCACATCCTATCTTATTCTTTGCATAGCTAATTTAGGGTAATATTCTTTAGACAAATGCTATAGAGTACCTAACACCTTCTCCACGCATAAATAGACTCCCGAACCCATTTCCGATTCGCAGACCATTGAAAAAAAAAAGGTTTTCAATTGTACTATATTTTTTAAAACAATTGGTGATGACTCCTGTTTTTCTTAAATTCGGTTAGCCATCCTCGTCGCGGCTGCCTCTGGATGCGTTACGACATATATTGAGTGCACTTTCGTACCCCTTTTCTAAGGGCAATTGGGAGATCTGTATTATTAACTGACAGCATATCTTCATTTGTGGAATTTGTACTTAGCTCTGGTTCCAATGATTGAGTAGCTTGGGAAGCTTTTGCCCTTCTTGAATAAACCTTGATTGGTTATGGTCCTCCCTCTTCATGCAATTCTTGATTATGTCCCATTAAGTAGGAATAATTTGAGGGGCTAGTGGAAGAAACAGTGGGGCTGTTTGAAGGTGAAGGTGACTCTTGGGACTGGTAAGATGAAGGAAGTGATATAGGAAGAGATGTGGTTGGATCTCAATGATTTTCTTCATTCAAATTCTCCCCCTGAAGAGAACCATTGGGATAAAAGGATTGCTCTTCAAGGAATGTGACATCATATGATACAAAAAAAAATTTGGATGTTGGATGGTAACATTTGTACCCTTTTTGTGTGGAAGAGTTTCCCACAAAGATGTATTTGAGTGCCTTAGGGTCAAATGTTCCTCTGTGAGGGTTATGATTGTAAAGAAATGTCGTGTAACCAAATACCTTTGAAGGTAAAGAATGAAGGAGATGAATTTTGGGAAAGGTGTCTAGAAAGCAGCTGATGGGGGTACGAAGATTGAGTGGTTTTGATTTTTTATTATAATAGGTTTATAAGGTAGGCTACTATGAGGACAACTTCTCCCCAATATTTATTTGGCACATTGTTAGCAAACATTAAGTAACAAGCTATCTCTAAAAGGTGTCAGTTTTTGTGTTTAGCAACCCTATTTTGTTGGGGGCTATAGACACAAGAACTTTGGTGAAGAACCCCATAATCAACAAAGTAATTTGTCAGGTTATTGGAGAAGTATTCCCTCCTATTGTCAATACGAAAAATTTGGTTTGGGATTGAAAAACAATGGAAATATATTTATGAAGCTGTTTAACAATTGTGGTTGTTTCAGATTTTTCTGTCATAAGATAAACTTATCAAACCCGATGATGGTCATAAATAAAAGTGATAAACCACCTTGAACCTATAAGAGAAGGTTCTCGGGCTGGACCCTGAATGTCACTATGTATGAGATGAAATGGTTTTGTAGCTTGATATAAATAGGAGGAGTATGTTTTTCTTGTTTGTTTTGCAACAATGCAATGTTCATAATGAAAGTTGGAAACATCTTTATTGATAAACAAGTGAGGGTACAAAGATTTAAGGTAAGAAAAACTAGGGTGACTATGACATTTATGCCACAAAATGATCTCAGAATTGGAAACAATAGATAATGATACATTTTCAAGTGATTGAGTCTTGGAGGAAGAACCATAATCACCAAGGAAGTAGAGGCCATCATGCTCCTTAGCATTGCCAATCATCTTCCTCGAAGATATGTCCTAAAGCACACATAGAGAAGGAAAAAATGTCACTGCACAATTTTGGTCTTTGGTAAGTTTACTAATTGAAACCAGATTGCAATTCAAATTAGGGACATGGAGAATTGGTTTCAAGTTTAGTCCTAAAAGTTCTACAATGCCATGACCCTTTGCCTTTACTATTTTTCCATTAGTTACAGTAATTTGTATATCATTCCTGCATGTGTCATAGGCAGTAAAGTTGTCTCGATTTCCAGTCATGTGATTTGATGCTCTAGTGTTAATGATCCAGTCCTGGTGTTTTTCAGCTTTTGTGAAATATGAGAAAAATGTGTTACCTTGATGAGCAACTGATGCACTTGGAGAAAAATGAGCATTTTCTATTTTTTGAGGAAGTTTTGGTGGCTGAGTATTGACTGTAGCACCTTGACTTGTTCAAGAGTGAGGCTGAGTTGGCCATTGTTATTGTTGTTAACCAAGGCCTCTGTTGCAAGAGATTTAGTGGACTCTCTCTGATTTCGTGGCTTCCACCCAGTTGGTCTACCATTGATTTTCCAACAATTTTCCCAAATATGATTGGTCTTGCAACAATGGTCGCCCCATAATTGCCCATAGCCTTACTTTCTAGTTCTCTAATTTTTCTGATTGAAGGATTTTGGCTTGTTCTGGTGAGTAGCTAGTGCTAAACCAAGTGCTGAATTTGATCTAGCAGAGGAAAGGGTGAGCATAACCCATTTTTTGCTCTCTTCCCTTCTAACTTCAGCAAATGCTTCTCGTATTGTAGGGAAAGGTTTTCTTCGTAATAACCTTCAATTGACTACATCCAGGTCCTTGTTCAGGCCCTGCAAGAAGTCAAACACACGTTCCTTTTCCACCATTCAGGAAAACTGAATTCCATCTTTAGGACAATTCCATTTGATTTCATAGAATAAGTTCATCTCCTGCCATAATTCAATTAAAGAGTTATAGTACTTTGTGACTTATTTGCTTCCTTGTTTCATCTCCTAAATTATGGATCGAACCTTAAAACATTGTGAGGTATTTTTCATGTTCGAGTAAATTTCTTTGACTGCTTCCTATATTTCTTTGGCAATCTTGTAGAACATATAAGTTCGCCCTATTCTAGGCTCCATGGAATTAATTAACCATGCCATTATAATTGAATTCTCAGCATCCCATGTGCTTAATTGAGGATCAGTTGTAGGGGGTATGGGAGTAGTGCTAGTGAAATACCTAACTTTGCCTTTTCCCTTAAGCACAAGGAAGATAGATTGGAACCATTCTTTGAAGTTGGTTCCATTGAGTTTGTGTTGGGTAATTTGAAGGGAATGGTTTTCAAGGGTGGGGTTTGGCATAGGCATGGGCACGGCTGTACCTTGTTGAGTGGCAGACGAGGTGGCTTCCATGGTTTCTTGAATGGAATTAGCCTCATCCATTGAATGCTCTGATACCATGAACAAAGAGGCTATAAGAATGAATCCTCTTTCTTAATTTTTAGAGAACAGATTTACAGAATATTTATAGGCTGAAGCTANGGCTTCCACCCAGTTGGTCTACCATTGATTTTCCAACAATTTTCCCAAATATGATTGGTCTTGCAACAATGGTCGCCCCATAATTGCCCACAGCCTTACTTTTTGGTTCTCTAATTTTTCTGATTGAAGGATTTTGGCTTGTTCTGGTGAGTAGCTAGTGCTAAACCAAGTGCTGAATCTGATCTCGCAGAGGAAAGGGTGAGCATAACCCATTTTTTGCTCTCTTCCCTTCTAACTTCAGCAAATGCTTCTCGTATTGTAGGGAAAGGTTTTCTTTGTAATAACCTTCAATTAACTACATCCAGGTCCTTGTTCAGGCCCTGCAAGAAGTCAAACACACGTTCCTTTTCCACCATTTAGGAAAACTGAATTCCATCTTTAGGACAATTCCATTTGATTTCATAGAATAAGTTCATCTCCTGCCATAATTCAATTAAAGAGTTATAGTACTTTGTGACTTATTTGCTTCCTTGTTTCATCTCCTAAATTATGGATTGAACCTTAAAACATTGTGAGGTATTTTTCATGTTTGAGTAGATTTCTTTGACTGCTTCCTATATTTCTTTGGCAATCTTGTAGAACATATAAGTTCGCCCTATTGTAGGCTCCATGGAATTAATTAACCATGCCATTATAATTGAATTCTCAGCATCCCATGTGCTTAATTGAGGATCGGTTGTAGGGGGTATGGGAGTAGTGCTAGTGAAATACCTAACTTTGCCTTTTCCCTTAAGCACAAGGAATATAGATTGGAACCATTCTTTAAAGTTGGTTCCATTGAGTTTGTGTTGGGTAATTTGAAGGGAATGGTTTTCAAGGGTGGGGTTTGGCATAGGCATGGGCACGGCTGTACCTCGTTAAGTGGCAGACGAGGTGGCTTCCATGGTTTCTTGAATGGAATTAGCCTCATCCATTGAATGCTCTGATACCATGAACAAAGAGGCTATAAGAATGAATCCTCTTTCTTAATTTTTAGAGAACAAATTTACAGAATATTTATAGGCTGAAGCTATCATAATTCTAAGAAGTAAATAAGGAAATATGGAGGAAATTACTCCTCACCTACTAAGGCTAATAACTAGGATACAAACAAGGAAATTACAATCAATTACAATATTATATTAAATGTTAATCTAATCATATTCAAATGTTAATTCCTATCAATCACTAAGAGTGATTTTTGTTAATTACCAAGATTTTCTCCAACATAAGTATTTGAAAGACTAAAACATTGTGAACAAGTGGATATTGCAAATAATTCCATAGATCTTTATGCAAGTCTACAATTAAGCTATGATAATCTAAAGAAGAAGGAAGCCAAATACCTCTTTTTGTTATGTTCATTATTCCCTGATGATTCAGAGATAAGGGAAGAAGACTTAATCAGGATGGGGACTGGATTGGACTTGTTTGAGAATGTTTACTCATGTGACATTGCAAGAATTAGAGGAGGGGCCACCATTAGGAAACTTTTGGACTCTTTTTTGCTGCTTCAAGCTAAAGAAGGAAGGCCTGTGATACTGCATGATACGCTTCGTGCCGTAGACTTGAGGATATTCAAACGATTTTGGAGCCAATAATGCCTCCTAGTCTGAGGGAATTGCCAGAGCATATAGCTACTAAAGAAATACCAAAACTATATTGTCACAATATAAATGAATTTCCCTTTTAGTTCAAATGAAACTTGAGATCTTAATCATGTGTAAAGATGGCAAAGGTTCATTAGAAGTACCTAATGAATTTTTCAACGAGATGGGAAGGCTTAAAGTTTTGACTGTAATAGACAAATCTTCATGGCAAAACTCAACCCTGATGTTGCCTAAGTCAATCTGGTTGTTAAAATGCCTACAAATTCTATCCATAAGATGTCATATTTTCCCTACAAAACTTGCAGAATCTTGAGACTCTTGAATTTTGTAATTACTCCATTATCGAATTGCCAAATGATATAGCAGAACTAAAGAAGTTGAAATTGCTGGATACATCATGGTGTAGAATAGGATGCAACCCATATAAGATGTTAGGAAGCTGCCAAAGCCTAGAAGAGCTTTATTTTTTTGAAATTGATCTTGATAAATTGGTGTTATAAGAGGACAAAAATCTTGCTGAATTTTTTGACAAAGATCACTATTTTACCAGATTGCAAAGGTACCATCTACAAATTGGAGTGCAAGTAGATAAACTAAAGGATGATCTGAAAATAGGATTCATATCAATATGTCCTTATTTTGATTAAGATACCTCCACCTTAACTACAACAATGAAGGATCTGTCACAAAGAACGGATGTTCTCTTTCTAGAGAATATTCCAAAAAGTTGTAAAAATGTCATCCCTGACATAGTTAACCAAGAAGGAGGATGCATGAATGAATTGACTGAGCTTCTACTTCGTAATTCTGATGGGATAGAGTGCCTAATTGAAACCATGAATCAATTGAGTCATATTGGAACAGTTTTCTCCAACTTGCATAAGCTAAGAATCACATAGATGAAGCTTTTGGAAGGTTTCTGCCATGGTTAACCTCCGAGTGGCCTTTTTAAGTAGTTAATGCAGCTGGAATGTAGTCAATTGCCAATTTTATCATCCTTGGAGGAGCTAAACCTGTGCAATCTTGTCATTCTCAAATTGGAGAGTTGTCCAAAGATGGAATGTCTCTTCACATCTGATGTTGTTGTAAGTCAGGTAGTGTTGGAGGAACTGAAAATAACCAAATGCCATTGATTGATGTACATAATAGGAGATGATAAGGAGGAGAATATTACAAATGATAATGATCAGAAGAGGCATGAATTAGTGTTCAAAAAATTAAAAGAGCTTGTTGTGGGAATAATCAACTCTTGTTTGTTTTATGGGAAAGTTTTTTATGTTATAACATAAATGAAGAATTTTCTTTACTAGCAGCAACATTTGCTTCTTTTTAAAGAGATTTCTTTGACAGTCCAAAATGCATCTACAAATTACAACAATTATTTTTGGATTAAGGCATACAATAATTGTAAAACAAGATATTCTTTTGATAGGCTTTTTTTTTTTNTTTTTCTTTTTGTATCTAAGGAAATTAACGAAAGCTTATGTCATGTTCTCAGGACAAGTTATTTTTTATGTTGTTGGGCACTGTACCTCTGTCATTGCAAAGAATGTAAAGTATTTGCTGAAATGGCAAGCACTGAGTTTTCCCCGTTGTATTTGACTTTCAAGAAAATATATATGGCTAATTAACTAATGGCATCTTTAATAGTAGAGAATAAAATCAACCCATATATCGACAAAGCCACTAATTTACTTAAAGCCATCCATTTTTCTTGGTATAAGAAGGTTTGCATATACTTCCTTATGAAAGACATTGGCCATACAAACTCATTACCCTCTTTCTTGAGCATCCTGCTTTCTACCTTGTTTGCATGTATCCTTAGCAATTCATAGCCAATTCTAGCAAGGGACACCAAATTATTGCCATATAAGTACACTTGGATTTCTTGGGTTAAAGGAAATTTAAGCATATGAGCATATGCCTCCAAGTTGGTGTAGCATCAAGGTCTTTGGAAGTCAAACACTGGTATGTTGGGTCCCAATAATGCACCAAAGCTATCAATGCCATTTCTTGTACTTTGTTCCTGGTAAGCTCGTAGATATTCCCATAAGTATCAAGGAAATGTCTTTGCACATCAAATGGAATCCTCTTGTAATACTCAGTAATGATCCCAACATCATTTACTTCCACTTTAACTGCAAGATTTTTGGGGAGCTGGCTAACATGACCTCTTGGCAGACAGTCACCCTCTACGGCTTGTTGTGTTTCTGTATGATTCATGAATGCTCAAGAAGTGTTGGAATCTTGAGAAAAATATTTCATTGTATCCATGGTTGAACCAATTATCAAATCAATGCACTCTCTAAAAGGGAAACATGAGACTAATAAGAAATTAAACATGAAAGAGATTACGCACACACACAACACTCGAAAAAATAACACTGATATATTAAGAGAAACACAAAAGAGGTGCTTCTCCCAATGTCCTAGGAAAAGGGGTGAACATCCTAGGTTAGGAATTCTAACCTAACGGCCAAGTTCGAACCTAACACAGGTAGGATTCTAAGTTCATACTAGCCATGCATGGTTGCATGGTGGGTCTAACATCATAGACAATAAAAAGTCCCCAGATCATCTCCACTAACATAGTGAAAAGTCTCACCTTACTTGCATATATAGACAAAGGGATGAACTCGTATGTTTACACATGTCAGTAGAACAAGACGTGCTCTTAGCAGAAGCTTTCATGTAAGCCACACAAGTATATTTCTTTGGTGACAACACTAGACACCCTTCTAATCCTAGACAAATGTGGGGCCTGGGTTTAAAGCCAAAAGTGTGTGAGGTGGCAGTGTTGGTGTACTGTGTGTGCAAGGAGGAATCATACAAACCTTATCCTACATCTACCTCGCTGCAAGAGAAAACACATAATATATATGCAATAGAAAATAACTATCTATAAATGCAAAAATAAATCAATGATAGAGTACATATACAAATGAACTATAAATAGAAATAAATAGCATAAAGTAAACAAATAGAGGGATAAAAGAAATACAAAAGGCCATATCAAATTTGCACAACTACTTTTCTTGGCTTGACTCTCTGATTGTTCTTAGTGGAGTTACCAAACTATCACAACGTACTCAAAGGGTAGCCGCAAAGCGGATGTCAAAATAAAAAGAGATTTTAAAAATTTTCAAAGAAAATTTGGAATTGCCACCAATTGTATTAAGAAATGGGGAATAATTGGAAAGACCCCTTTTGATTTTTATTTTTTTTAAAAAAAATGGTCTGCGAACTAGAGATGATTTGAGAATCTAATTGTGTGTAGGGAAGGTGTTAGGCACCCCCACAACACCTGTTAAAAAGACAACTACTATAAATTAATTGTGCAAACTTGTTATGGCCAACAATGTATTCATATTATCCTTGAAAATATTTACAAACAGTATTAACAAACTAACGATACTACAAGATAGAAAATATCCCACATTTGGCTTCAATACCTTTCCTACCAAGAGTAAGGAGTTTGGTGAGCCAATGGGAGGCATAGGCCGTTTTTATGGTATCTAAGAGAATATAAAGCTAGAAACGAAATGATCCCTTTTTTTTTTTTGGAAATTAAGAAAGAAAATGAAAGGAGGAATTTATTTAATCCTGACTTGACTTGCTTCCTCTAAAAACTCTTATGTACCCTAATTAGGGACCAAAGCCTTTGTAGTTCATTTTTAAAAGAAACAATAATCAAAATTACTCAAAACAAAGAAATTTTTTTTAAAAACAAAAAAATTATTTCCCAAAAATCCTTTTTTTCTCTCTTTTGCTATTTTTAAAATTAAACAAAACTTTCAAAAATGGATCATTCTAGCTTTCTATTACTCGCAAATAAGAATATGAACATACATACAAATAATAAAGTACACAATATTTTGAAAATGACATAAAGCAATTAAAATGAAAATTAAACGTGCTATGCATGCAATTAAAATGAAGAATCCTTCCACTTGTTCTTCGCATAAAGCGTTTCTAGAGCGGCGCTTATCTTTACCTAGGATGGATAGAATGGGCTACCTCATATATAGGTGGATCACCCTATCCTTCCATGAAAGGTAAAGAGCTTGTGGAGTCTAATCGTCCAATCACATACATAGGTGAATACAAATGTATGGGTATAAGTATTACAACACTTGTTTCGAGGAGAGAGATTTTAATTACATCCAATATAAAAGTAATGAACATAAGTTTTTTCGTTCTCTTCTCTGCCTTACTCCAAGATTGAGCCTTCTAACTTGTCGACATTTATAATTAAACCCATAGACATTATCGGCAACAATAATTATGGGTGTTTATAAAACCAAGGTAAAGTGAAGTAAGATGTTATATACTTCAAAAATAATAAAGTGAGACAATGACACACAAGGAATTTCAAAATCAAATCCCAAACAACCCTTGAACTACAATAAAACAGCCAACTAAACAAGATAGACTGCATCCTTTTATTTTATTTTATATATACTTATGGCAGTAGCTTAAAATAATAAAACTAGATGACCACAATATAAGCATAATAAAAATGAAAGGGCAGTAACCTAAACTTAACTCTCACAACCAATAATGTAAATAAACAACAACACCAACATTAACTTAAAATAAGTCTCACTTGGATACCAAAACAGTAGATACAATATAAAGCCATAAAAATAGAAATATAAAAACAAAAAGAAACAAGAATAATACAACAAAAATCACAATGCATGACCAACAAAATGAAAGAGCAGAGAACATACATGGAGAAAGAAACAACTGAATGACCAAATTAGTCAAGCCAAAAAAATGAAAAATGAACCAATATATATATAAATGAAATAGTAATAACAAGAAATGCAAAGCATCAGTTGTGACTATTTGACCAAAAGAAAACACAGGCAAGAGAAAGACGAACCAATAACACAAAAAGAAACAAAACCCAAATAGCAAAAGCAAGACCAACGTGTAGAATAAAAGGATAGAAAATATACTTTTGTATATAAAAATGAAGAAACAGTAAAGAGAAAAATAAAGCATAAATAAATACGTAAAACTAAATAAAGAAGTACGTACATGAGCCAAATATCAAACTCTTCTATCCTAATATATTTAGCTCTTCTAGGTTTTAAGTACCGTGGGTCATTGAAATAAAAAATAGAGAAAATGAGGAAAACACTGAAGAACCTACAAATTAAATAAACCAAATAGCAAAGAAAAAAAAGTAAAATAGAGAGTAAAGTATGATAAATTTAACCAAAATCTCACATTTAAACACCCTACAACTTTGGAATCATAAGCAAAAATGAGAGTATTAGGCAAAAAGAAACATATCTTGGCTAGGTTTTCTTCTTTGATATTTCTCTTCAAGCTTCCCCTTTGATTCCCCTCCGTGCTCTCTCAAATTTTTCTGTCTATCTCTTCTCTTTTTTTTTTTTTTCTTTGTAACCCTTCTCTCCCTTTCCTTCCTTTTCTTCTATTTCTCTTTCTCTTTTCTTTCTCATCCATAGGCCTCCTCTCTCCCTTTTTGTCCTTTTCTTCTATTTCCTTCTCTCTCTTTCTCATCTGTAGCCCCCTTCTCTCCCTTTTTCTCATTTTCTTCTTATTTCCTTCCAGCCTCTTCTCCTTTCTTCTATTCTTCATTTGTTCTTTTTTTTTTTATTTCTTTATTTCACTCACACACTACTCACTCCTCTTCAAACGGTGCCCCTTCTTGCTTTTCTATTTGCTTGAATGGTGATGCTCAATTAGGGCTACACCAATATTTTTTTTAATTTTGAAAAAATGCCCCTTGCAAGAAATTTGCCAATTTACTCCCTATCCCCTAAAGAAAAATAAATTAATTACAAATCAATTAATTATAATTGGCATGTGATTGAAATTATTGTATAGTTTTCATTTTTATATTAATTTCATATTTATTAAATTATGAAAAATTCAAGTTTGTGAATTTACTTATTTATGCTTGTAACCCTAATTCATAGCCCATGTTCAAGTTGTACTCTATAAAAAATGATACTTTTGAAAACTAAGCATAGATTAATCGGAGCACAAAATTTATCTCATAATAATTTTACACTTTTGGATATTTAAAATTTATTAAAAACAAAAATAATTATAAATTTGAAATTATCAGCACTTATCACAACTAATTGGTGATTATAATTGATTAAGTACCATTTAATTAAATAAATTTCATAACTTTGACCTTAATTTTGGATTGATTGATTACCATATAAAATTTATTAAATATAAAAATAATTATATATTTAAAATTTATAAGATTGTGTAGTCAATTGGTAATTATAATTTATCCATTACCATTTAATTTGAAAAATTTTGAATTTCACGTCAATTTATCAAATCATGATATAATTATGTATTACTTAAAATTTATAATTTATAGTACTCATAATATAATTAACTTAAGATTTTCCTAATTCGGTTTTCTTATTGATCATCCAACAATATAAATTTAGGATTTTTCATACTTTTTAGCAATAGAAATTTATTTATTTTAATAAATAAAAGTTAAAATCCGCAAACAAAATTGATTTTACCATATTTTAATACTCATTGATAGTGCTAAATAAATAAATACGAAAATAAATATAAATAGAAAATTATAATATTTTGTAGTCAAATGACAATTATAATTGATTGATAATTATTTAATACGGGCAATTTCAATTTCCAAATTAATTATGAACTGATTGATTACCATTGATATTTGTATAGGATATTTGACTAATTTTTTTAATATGAAAATCAACAATATTATATTTTTGCAATCAATTGATGATTATAATTGATTAATTGTCATTTAATATGAAAATTTTCAACTTTTACATTAATATTAAAAGAGGCAATCAAGGAAAGTTTTGATAATTACAATAAATCAAATTAAAGAAATAATTTTTTAATCAAATTACAATAAATGAAAAGTTTGGATAATCATCAAGATCCATCAAACAAAAGGAAAAAAAANATCATCAAGATCCATCAAACAAAAAGAAAAAAAATAGTGTACTCAATTTCTTCATCTTCTATGGCCAATACGTTCTTCATTTTTCATCCTCAATTTTTTCATCTTTGCTGTTGGATTCTTAGATCAAAACTGTCAATGTGTAATGATCTTTTCAGCACCATCTTTATGGATTGAGATCTTGTTACAGCCATTTTTTAACTGTTAAACATATAGTGTTAAAAATTGAGAAATAAAATCATATGTGATGAAGAGATATATAATAAAGAAAAATATTTTGAGAACTATTCTTACATAAATAAATGGTGTATAAAGAAAGAACAAGTCTTGTTGTTTTAGGAGATAAAGGAGATATTCAACAAAAAGAAAAAATGAAAGACCAAATATTAGAGAAAACTTTATTGCCTTTGGAGACTTAGGAGATGGAAATTGAAGAAGAAAAAGTAAGGGAGTCACATGGCTACATAAGGAGATAGAGAGATATATATAAAAAAAAAATATTTTGAGAACCAGTATTACATAAACAAATGATGTATAGAGAAATAACAAACCTTATTGTAGGAGATAGAGGAAATGCTGGAAAAAAAATAGATTTAAGACCAATATTAGAGAGATAAATATTGTATTGAGAAAGAACAAACCTTATTGTCTTTGGAGATTGAAGAGATAGAAAGAAGAAGAAAAAATAAAAGAGTCATACGGCCGCATAAGGAGATTGAGAGATATATTGGAATGGAATAAATATTAAGAAAGAGAGCAACAAATGGTATATAAAGAAAGAGTAAGCCTTGTTTCCTTTGGAGACGGTAAAATTGTGGGTGAGGAAAAGGAATATTGAAGGAGTAAAACGGATGCATAAGGAGATTGAGAGGTATATTAGAATGAAATAGATATTGAGAAACAAAATTACAGCAACAAAAAATATATAGAGAAAGAGCATACCTTGTTGTCTTTGGAGATGGAGGAGATGGAGAGAAAAAGAAATAATGAAAGAGCAAAATGGCTAGATAAGAGATTGAGATATATATTAGAATGGAATAAATATTGAGGAAGAGAGCTACAGTGACAGAAAAAAAAATAAAAAAAATTGATAGAGCAAACCTGGGTGCTTTTTTAGATGGAGAAAAACGGTTGATAAATTCATGAGTAATTGGAGGTGAGCCTCATATGGAATGCAATATATAGAGTTTTATGGAGGCACAAACTCCAAACTCTAATTTTAGAATTCTCATACAAAAATCAACATTTATTGGGGATTATAATTTTAGAGAGTAATTGANATTTATTGGGGATTTTTATTTTAGAGAGTAATTGAGAATAATAATTAACCAAAATTCATTGATTATTAATTATAATTCTTATTTTTTCAGAAATTTCATATATTTTATTTGAATTATAATTGTAGTTTTAATTGTAATAAATGTGAATATTTATGACTCGTAATAAGAAAGAATATTTAGTCCACATAAATTTTGACATGTAATGCCTTAATTAAGCAAGACAATTAAGGCATTTTAAATTAGAGAAATTCTATGTGTTAATTATGGAAGTTATTGAATACCACTAATTTTAATTATATTTTTAGAGTTTTCAATTCAAAAACACACATACTTTAAATTATAAATAATTTTTTTAAATACTTTTGAATGAAAGAAAATCATGCAGCTTGCCACTTGTCCTCACATGAATAGGGACACTTGTCAGCTCAATATTGTATATTCTCCTTTAATAATACTAGTACTTGGCCCGCGTTGATGCACTGGTGGTGGCGGCAGGCAACACATAATAAGAAATCATACTAGATCACCCATTTAGGTTGGTTTAGTGGTTATCTAAATTATAATCTTATTATAATTTTTTGAAACTTGTCCACATGGTCTAATCCCACTCTTTTTCCAAGTGCCATAGAAAATCCTATTGAATCACCCATTGTAGTTGATTTAGTGGTTATCCAAATTATAATCCTATTAGAACTTTAGGAAACTTGTACCCATGATCTAACCCCACTATTTCCTCCAATTCTATAGGTTATTTAATTTTTTTCCCCTAAAAATCATTCATAGACCTAGTTATAATTTTGATTTTCATTCCCTTTCCCTTTTTGTCTCAAATATCAATTGCCCAACTCCTATTTATTCCAACCCATTTATATTTAAATACAATAGATAAATTGTAACTTAATTAGAGTACCCTTGTAAACCAATTATTATTATTACTTTGTATAGATTTAAAGTGAAGTTATAATAAGGATAGTACCATGTACAATGGTAGGGCCACCTTACTAAGTTTTTCAACTTGATTAAATCTATTTGCTATTTTTTTGGGTCAATGATCTTCCATTCAAATATCACAAGAGTATCCTATATTTTACCATTTTTTTGTACCAAAACATAGGAAAAGGAATTCTAAATTTCTTCATCGGAAAGAGTTTCCTATATTGATTACCTACATAAATACACTAACACTTTATTGATAAACCTTGTCAAGTGATCCATAGCCAGTCTTCTATCAAAACTTGAACTTTTTTGCTTATAACATAAATATATGATTGATGAACAATATTTTTATATATTAATTAATCCTCATTTTTAACCTCTTAATCCTATTTTGGGCTTATTTGATTGGGCTTGGGTCATATTTCATTAATTAGGTTCAAATTGGGCTTAAGTGTATTTTTCAGCATTATTAGAGTTTTGACACTATTCTGTATTTCGGGAATATATTTAGTTCTGAATGTCTAAAAATTGTGATTCTTACCTTGTAGGAAAGCTAAGAGGATTAACTACAACTTTCATTCAGACCTCCAAGGCCAATTTAGATGTTCAGTGGGTCAAATTTAACATGGAAGTCAGAGTAGAGTTGCTGCCGCTGGATCCTGACCCGCATGCAGTGTTTAGACAATAACTTGTGTTGTACATTTCGTATGGACTTGAAACCAGTCTCATTGGAAAGCTAAGGCGCAGAGCTTCAATTGTTATGAAGGCCGATTCAACAAATTATGAAGTTAAGATGGTCTTATTTCCTGTCGAAAATGACTGATTAGTCCAGAGACCTATATGGACCTATATGGACTTAAATGGGCTTAACTTCCTCAATTCAGGCCCAATTAGGCCCAAACCGGAGCCCGTTTGAAGCTGAGGTCCAGAGGTTTAAACTAGCTTAGGGGTAAATTAAGTGTGCATGAAAGTTAGGAAGTTATAAGCAGAGAAAGTAGGCAGACGAGTTATCATTTTCTAGACTAGGCAGCTTTTGTTTTCTCTCTTGAAAATTTTGGAGCTCTTTGATTTATGACTGCACTTCTCCATTGGAGCTTGGATTTCATGACCATAGAGGAGTAGAATCATTGTAACCAAGTTAGACTCCTGATTAAATTCGGTTTTGATTTTGAGATTATGTTCTTAATTGGATTAAACTTAATGCAATTTCTTTTTCTTTGAATTTCTACCTTGCTTTAATCTTTGTATGAATTTATGGAGATCTTTGTGATTTATATGGATATTGAAGTAAGAAATAGAATTTAGATTGATCAATCTTTAATCTGTGGTTAGAATTCAGAGAAGCTATGTTATGCTAATTGATGTTCGGTTTTTAGATTAATCACTAATTGTTTAGTCTTTGTGATTACAAGATTAGTGATTATATGTGATTAATCGAATCTTGAGTGATAACTCAGTAGAAACAATTGATCATAATTAGAGATTTCAGTTGTGATTAAACTCAATTAGTAGTGCTGCATTAAGACTTAATCACTCATTTTAATCTAGGATGAATCAAACTAGTTTTTGATGGATGTCTAGCTAGGTTACGCCTTTAATCAACTACATTAATCTTTGTTTAATTCTGCAATTTACTATTATAATCTTGTTTCAAAAATCCCCTGTTTTTAACTTGAAATTATTGATTACACATTGCATTCCTTGTAAGACAAACCCGGATTAATAGGCGACAGGCTCTGATACCATTTGTGACACATGATCGATTCTCAATTTTCACTTAAGTATTAATGAAGAAGATAAATATTGTTGAATAAGTCAAACTTTCATGAAAGGGTGAATAAGCATTAAAAGTTCGGCATGAACTATAATTATGACCAATACATGAACAGTAAAATGAACAATACTTCAAAAATAAAAGGGAGGCTAGTCTGGCGGTAGTCCATCCAAAAAAGCAAGAAAGGAATTATGAATACAAAAGTATTGAAATTAAACTTGATATTGAACAATATAAAACTTACAACTTTTGAAGTTCTTGAAAGTTGCTTTGAAATTAAATACAAACAAAGTTTGAATACATAAGGAGAAGAGGAACTTTGAAAGCTAATGAAAGGTTTCCTAACTTTGGAATTTCTAATTTAGGACTTGGCTAGTAATTTGAAACTTTGGAAAAAACTTCTAACTTGCAACTGGGAAAGCTTGCCCTTCCTTGTGTCTTGAGCTTGTCTTTTATAGACTTGGGATGTGGACTTGAAGAGTATTGGAATCCATGGACTTCAAAATGTTTCAATTCCGGAATCATGTTTTGCTTTACTTATTTTGTCTCCCTTCATGATGTGTAAAGTAATGATACTTTCTTGACATCTTGAAACTTCTTACTTTTGTCCTCTTTTGTCTTGTTGAAAAGTCTTCACAATAAAAGTTTTTGAATACTTTTTGAGATGTTGTCTTGTACCATGAGATTCTTGTAGCATGTAAAACTTGTTGGAACTTGAGAAACTTTGAAACATTGCTTAAGGATAGTGTTATGCATCCATTTGATTTATAATATTATGATATTCTTCATCATGCATATTATTCCAATAATCTAATCCATCATCATCTTCAACTGCATTTTGATAGCGGAGATGTATTTCTTCTAAGTCATCTACATATTTCTTTTGAATATAATGCTCAATTAATTGTTCAAAGTCTAAATAGATTTTTTGATAATTGTCTTATGCAACAAGGTTTTGGTATTTTATGAAAAAGTCTTTCGCAATTGTTCTAGCTCTCTAATGTCTAATATGCCTACGTCAGGTAAAATTATAACAAGGCCAAAAGTATTATGAGGCCATGAGATATGATTTTTTTCATGTGTTTTTTAATCAAGATTTTGTGTTGAGCAGGAATACAAATTCCTTTAATCCATTCTAAGGCTTTGCTTTGAATGATTAATTCAATATATCTTTTTGGAAGAAATGTATCAAAAGAATTTATGATACTATGAGATAGTTTTCTTCCAAACTCGTCTGATTGGTTAGGGTCTAAAATGATAACAAGGAGGAAGTATCCATAATCTAAAAGTTTTTTAAGGGTTAAAACTATTGGTTCTCCTTTGAAATAAATTGTAATTGGTTGGTAAAGGGAAAGGCCTAAGGAGACTCTACAAATATTATAGGTAAGGTGACATTTACAATCAGACATTGAAAGAGGAATTTCTTGGCACAAAGGGTCTTCTTAGAGACATTCATTTTTAATGAAGCCATAATAGCATTCTCATGTTCAATTTATTCCTTGAATGAGTTTGTTGTCACAGGTTGCTTCTACTAAAACTTTTTGAATAAACTCTTGTCTGTTGAGTTCGGTACTTTGAAGTTTTTGGTAACTGAGTTATGTACAATCAATGTTTAGTAATTGATTGAGAAAACTATGAGTAAAGAAAAAAGCTCTTGACTTTCTATTTTCTTTTTCTTTTTCTTATTCATCTAATATTTCTTTAACTAGTGGGGTTAAATATGTAATTTGCTCTTTTCCTTTAGCCAGTGGGGCTAAAGTATTTACACTCTCATTTATCTCACATTTGTCTTTAGTCAGTGGGCCCAAGACTTTAGTTTCACTCTTACTTGTTTCACTTTCTTTTTTAATCAGTGGGGCTAAAGTTTTATCTTCCATATAATCAATATTTTTGAATTTGTCTTTATCATCCAGTGGGGATGATGGTGATATTTCACTGTGAGTTAGTTGGGCCGTCAGGGCTTCTACTTGTCTTTTGAGAGAATCATGTTCTTGAAGTAAATCAAAATTTTTGTAGATAAGATCATTTATGAAATCATTTGATTGCAACAAGTAGGACAAACTTTGTGGTTATATTTTTTATGAGAGAAGCGAAAATAATATGCTACTATTTTTAAAATTAGTAATTTATTATTGAAATCATTAATATTCCAAATAGCATCTAGTATATTACTATTTCACAATCAGCTAAATTTACTAAGTTACCTCTATAATGTAAATTAGAATGTCTAGGCCAAATAGGTAAGACTTTATCACTGAAGAACATCAATGGTTGTTAAGGATTCATATGCAAAACTAGTTTTATTAATATAAATAATAATAGTTTAATATTTAAAAATTTATATATATAATATGAAACAGTTTTGTATCTATCTTTTTCATGAATTTGAATTTACCAAAATTCATATTTCATATCAAATTTTGAAAATACAAATGTCTTATATAAACGATTAATTAAATCTTTTTTGTTAGGTATTGTATACCTAATCTATTGAAGAACTTTATTGAAAGACTTATAACTTATGACTAACCTGGGTATTCCTCTTTCTTGTTCATCTTGTTTATTGACATAAAAAATTGCACAACTCCAAGGAGATTTGATTGGTCTAATGAGATTTTTGTTTAATAATTCTTGAATCTCTTTTTTGTAAATTTTTAATAATTCTNCTATTTTTTTTGTAAATTTTTAATAATTCTTTATTCATTTGAATTGGTCTTGCTTTTGTAAGAATCTTACTTTCATGAAAATCTTTTTCATATGATAATTCTACCATTTGCTTTTTCTTTTGCCAAAAAGTATTTAGAAGATTTGAACAAACTTTATTTTAAATTTTCTTTTAAATTTTTTAAATTTTTTTTTTTTACTTGAGGATTTTGAATTTGTTCTTCTATTCTTTTGTAATGAACTTCTTGATTTAAGTATTAAATTTATTTTTGTTTTTTCATTATCATATTGATAACATATATTGAACTATTTTGAATTTCATTAACATCTTTGTCTTTAATCAGGGTAAGAAATTCAAAAATGATTTCTCTACCACTTTAAATAGTATGTATTCCTTGAGGGGTTACATGAAAATGATAAATTTGAGTAAAGAAAAAAGTTTCTATTATGATTGGTGTTGAAATATTTTTGACTAAAATAAAAGTATTTTTGAAACAAATTCCTTTATTGCAAATATGAGTCTTGGTTAACTTATAATCTATTTGAAGTTTTGAACCATTTACACTAGATAAAGACTCTAAAGTCTTATCATAATACTTAGTAGGAATTAATCATTCTTGAATACACTTCATATATGCTCCTGAGTCTACTAGAGTAATAAAATTTTTAAAATCATAGTATAAAAACATACTCCTGAACTCTCTTTGGTTCGCAGATCATTTTTTTTATTTATTAAAAAAGAGTTTTCTAATTGTTCCTCATTTTCTTAATACAATTGGTGGCAACTTCAAGTTTTCTTTCAAAAACTAATCATTTTTTAAGTCTGTCATTCACGTTGTAGTGACCTTTGGGTAAGTTGTGACAGGCCTGCACTAAATGTACTTCCCTATTCAACCTTAACATAATTGTCTGTTAATATGTCTCTAATCCAAGACAACATGGTAGTGAGAGCGTTTGATGGGACAAAAAGAGAAGTTCTTGGACACATTTTACTTCATTTGGAAATTGGGCCCAGTTGGTTCGACATCTATTTTCAAATGATGGACATAGAGCTAGCCTACACCATGCTCTTAGGGAGGCCATGGATTCACATAGCAGGAGTAGTTTCATCTACTCTTTATCAAAGGTTAAGTATATCAACAACGGAAAAGTAATCACCATCAAAGGAGAGGAAAAAATGTTGGTAACTAAACCCAACTCTTTGCTGTATGTGGAGATAACGGAAGAAGCCTTAGAAACTTCTTTTCAGTCTTTAGAGATAATAGAAAGCAATAGGAGGGAGACACAGAAGAAGGGAGATGTTAACCAAATAACATCTCGGATCATGATAAAAAGCATATTTTAGAAAGGGAATGGCCTGTGAGTTAACTTACATTGCATCAGTGCTCCTATCTCACTCCCGGAGAATGTCGGCAAACAAGGGTTAGGATATGAGTCATCAGTTATAAAGTCAATGGGGTTGGAGGGAAATGGTTAAAAGGAAGAAGCAAGGAGTATCCCTTACTTCGAGAGACATTTCTTGAGTCAGCTGGAGTGATGTTTCCCCTGGTGCTGCTAACCACTTTGGAGGGGCATCAAGAGAAGTGGCTGGATCTAGCCCTGCAGCGAGGAAGAACAACTGATTAACTGGAAAATGGAATCATTGCCAGAGATTGTCTCATTTGAGTAATAGTTGTTTCTGTCATTATTTTTTTTATGACTGAGGTCCAAAGTCATTTGAATGTTATTGCATTTGATCACATTTTATTTTGCATATTAATGAAGTATTTTAGTATGAAGTTTGAATTTAGTTTTGTCTCATTCATTATCTTCCCAAAAGTTCATCATTTCTTTTTCACACTAATCTCCATTTAATTAACTTTTGTTCAATTTTTTTTTTTTTAAATTTTGTTCCCAAGAGTCTTGATTATACAAATCTCTTGTCCCAAGGCCATGATTCTATTTGTCCAATGATTTATTTTCATGTTGAATTTGATACAGATGGATACAACTCTGATGAGAATGTAGAACTTTCTGATAGATCTACAAATATGGTTGAGTCATATGAAAAGGCAATAAGTCCCTGCAATGATGAGGTCAAGATAATAAATTTAGGCACTGAGGAAGAGAAGAAGGAATTAAAATTTGTGGATAACCCGAAAAAAGAGAAAATGACTACTTTATTCAAAGAGTATTTAGATATTTTTTTTCTGGTCCTATCAAGACATGCTGAGCCTCAACCTTAATATTGTGTCTTATAAGATCTCATTATATCCCGATTGTAAACTGGTCAAACAAAAGTTGAGGTAGATGATGCCAGAAATGTCTACTAAGATAAAAGATAAAGTGATCAAGCAAATAGAGAGTGCGTTCTTAAAAGTGGCTACTTATTTTGAATGGGTCACCAACATAGTTCTAATACCTAAAAAAAATATACGGGTGAGGATGTGCGTAGATTTTCGAGAATTGAACAGAGTCAATCCTAAAGATGATTTTCTTTTGCCTCATATAGATGTGTTGGTTGATAATACGACAAAAAATCATCAGTATTCATTCATGGATGGATATTCAGGATACAATCAAATTTCAATGGTGTAGACACCGTATTTTGTCCGAGGGTTGTTATACATTTTTTTTAAAAAGAAAAAGAAAAAATATTTATAATTGAAAATTTTGATTTTAAGGTTTTTAATGTCTCTTTTAGTTTTTGTAAAATTTTGAAAAAATATTTACAATTGAAAATATTTATACTTGAGTTAGGGAGCTCATATTTGTATAATTTTTTATTATTTAGAATCATACGATGTTTTTCTATGTCATGTAAAATTTTAGGGTCAAATTGCATTGGCATGCATTCCTAGATTTCTTTACAAGTTTCCCTTGTTTTATGTTTTATTTTCTGCCTTTGTTGTTCTATTTTTCTTTATTTTGTCTTGTGTTTGCTTGCTGTCCTTTTTTTCCTTTTTAGAACCATTTGCATGTTAATTAGGAGTGTATGTTGATTTCTCTATTTAACTAAATGTTGTTGTCTTACTTTGCATTCTATTTTTATGGTTTTATTTTGACTCTTAATGGTTGTCACATGTGCTTTAGTATTGTATGCATTTTCACTATAAGTTGACATATTCCTTGTTTTATCTTGTCATTTATTATGATNGCATTCCCAGATTTCTTTACAAGTTTCCCCTGTTTTATGTTTTGTTTTCTGCCTTTGCTGTTCTATTTTTCTTTATTTTGTCTTGTGTTTGCTTGCTGTCCTTTTTTCCCTTTTTAGAACCATTTGCATGTTAATTAGGAGTGTATGTTGATTTCTCTATTTAACTAAATGTTGTTGTCTTACTTTGCATTCTATTTTTATGGTTTTATTTTGACTCTTAATGGTTGTCACACGTGCTTTAGTATTGTATGCATTTTCACTATAAGTTGACATATTCCTTGTTTTATCTTGTCATTTATTATGATGTGTTGTGGCTGCTCAACTGCTTATGCATATGTGATCTTTAATTTCTTATTTTAAGCCAACTAATATGTGTTCCATATAAAAGGGAATCACAATCCTTGGGCCATTAATAAAACCCTAAGACGATTCAGATGTTCGGAGAGCTTTTGTTTATTTTAATTATGTTTTTCAATTATGTACCCCTCCTCTATTGGATAAGGACAAGTGTTGTAATACTTAAAATCATACATTTGCATAACATTTAAGAATGTAATTGTTCGCTTAGTATCCATAGGCCCCTTACTTATCAAGGGAGAGACAAGGGTGACTTACCCCTATAGGAGTGGCTCTCCTATCCGCCCGAGGTAAGGATACAAGCCACTTTAAGAACTGAGAAGCGTGAGAACAAAGTGGAAGGATTTAGGACGCGATTAGATTTAATGATAGCATATTTACAATTATTACAATTTATATTGGTTGCATGGTTACTTATTTAGTTTATTTTTACGATTAAAGCAAAGAAAAATTAAAAATTAAAACAAATGAAATGAACATTTGTTTTGAATTTGATTTTCAAAAATGAAATTTTCCTTTAAGCTTTTGAACCGTCTTACAAACTGCACAAACTTTGATCCCTAATTAGGATACATAGGCATTCGATAGTGACGAATCAAGTTCAGATTTAAATAATCACCCATTTTTCTTTTGTTTTTATTTAGGGATAAAATAAATATAATTTGGTCATGACTTAATTTGCACAATTAATTTTAGGTAACTGTATTTTAGACTGTTGTTGTAGGGTGTCTAACACCTTCTCTACATACAATTAGACTCCTAAACCCTTTCTGGTTCGTACACCAAGTTTTAGAAATAAAAGAGATTTTTTAATTGTTCCCCAACTTTTAATACAATTGGTGATGACTCCAAGTTTTCTTTCGGAAAACTAATCTTTTTTCTAAGTCTGTCATTTGCGTAATAGCGACTTTCAGGTACGTTGTGTCAAATGGTTGTGGAGGATAAGGAGAATACCACATTTATCACTCACTGTGGCACGTACTATAATAGGGTAATGTCATTTGGTTTGAAAAATGTTGGGGCAACTTATCAGAGGGCTATGGTCACGTTATTTCATGGTATGATGCATAAGGAAATTGAAGTTTATGTACATGTCATGGTAGCCAAGTCAAATAAGGGGGAAAGCCACGTGGGCATTCTCCGAAAGCTTTCCGAAAGGTTGAGAAAGTACAAGCTAAGGTTGAATCCTTTTAAATGCACTTTTGGTACACCGACTAGGAAGTTGTTAGGTTTTATTGTTAACAGAAAAGAGATTGAAGTGGATCCATATAAGACTGAAGCAATTCGAGAAATGCCACCTCCAAGATCAGAAAAGGAAGTGCACAGTTTCCTTGGAAAACTTAATTACATAGCCATATTCATGTCTAACATCACCTATACTTGTGAGCCGATCTTCAAACTCTTAAAGAAACATGATCTAGGTGAGTGGGACAAACAGTGCCAAGAAGCTTTTGAGAAGGTCAAAGAATATTTGCTTAATCCTCCAGTGTTTGTGTCTTTAATCCCAAGCTATTAATCTTTTTTTACTGAAGGAAAAGAAAAAAAGTTTGATGTTTGTAGTGCCTTGCACTTGACTTACTGAAGGTTAAAATGGTATCTTAGTCAGGTGGCATATTTCTTTGTGGTACGCCTGGGGTGGGAAAGACTTTGCTAGCAAAAGCAGTGGCTGGTAAGGCGGGTGTAAATTTCTTCTCTATTTCTGCTTCGCAATTTGTGGAAATATATGTTGGTGTAGGGGCTTCTCTTGTCAGAGCACTATACCAAGAAGCCAGGGAAAATGTAGGTGTTATTGTTAGCTTTTTCAATGTACTCTCACGATTTTTTGTATCTGTTCCAATTCAACTTATTAGACGCTCGGAGCATTTGATTATTCAAATTTCGCTATAGCTTCCTCTTGTCACATAGCTCCTTAAGTTGACACATTCTTGTGTTCTTCATCTTATTTGCTGCAAATTGATTGAAGTTTCTGTCCTTTCAATCATGCTTCGTCTTCTTGTCATCACTTGAAACTGTATATTTTCTTAAGCTATCACTATTAGGATCTCATTAGCAACCATTTATATTTTATTTTTCTCAGGCTCCATCTGTTATGTTCATTGATGAGTTGGATGCTGTAGGAAGGGAGCGTGGCTTGATTAAAGGCTCAGGTGGACAAGAGCGTGATGCTACTCTTAATCAGGTCAATTATGGCAATGAGTTTTCCAACTGCTACTTTGATCGTAAAATATATATCCCCAAGCTTGGCCTCATATGCCGTATAAAAATTCTAACCTGGAGCTTAGCTGCGTGTGGTGGTGTGCTTAGGGACCATAATGATATTGATATGACATTATCTTGAGAGTTGCAATGAGAATAATCACTTCAGAGAATATGTCCTCCATGATCAATGGTATATATACCAAATTCTTTCAAAAAAAAAAAAATAGAAAGCAAAGAAAGGTATAACATAATTAAACATTGATATCATTGATAAAAAAATATGTATAAAATTTTAAGGACAGGTTACCTACTGTCTATACTACCTTTTTTTTTGTGTATCATTGCAATAGGAAATTATTACCTGATGTCATTGTTTTCAGTTAAGTTTCCAATAATCATGTTCACTTAAATATCATTGCTACTCTGCCTTGTATTAAGTTATATATGAATATTGGCCAACTTATTGCAAAATTTGTTAATAGAGCAAGGTAATAATTGGTGTACCTTACAAATTTCTTTAAATTTCAATCAAGAGGCTATGGTAATAGGTAGTATAAACTTTTATACCAAATGATGACCAGATTTTAATTTGAATTCTAAATTAATTGAAATTCATTATTTAATATACTAAAAAATAAATATTTACAGTANTTAATATAATTAAAAATAAATATTTACAGTACTAACCTGATTTTTTAAATTGCTTTTCATCCCTTTTAGTTATTTTCTCTTTACTAGTCATAAATGGGGGTATAATTAGAATTTATACAAATTGATTGTTTAGGGTTTTGCTTTTTCTCCTACACCTTACTTTATTACATAATTGTATCTTGAACATAGCCCAAATTCTAGACATCAAATCACTTACGGTGCAGTTTTATTTCATGGGCATATAGGCAATTGATGTTGTTTTAATATAGATAGCCATAGGCATAAACCCCATAACCATAATTGTTGAAAGCTCAGTCTCATTTGCCTTCATATCATTCCATTTTCCTAATTGTTGAAAAATGGAAATATCTAAAGGAGTAATTGTGGCATACATCCTCAGCACCATTCTGTTTTGCACATGTTTCATCAAGGATGTGAAGGATAACTTGGCCACAAGCAGCAACAATGTGGAAAGTAACATAATTCCCTATAAAAAATTATATGAAAGGAGAAAACATCGCCTCAACAATTAAGAAGTGTCACAGAGTTAGAGCATTTGGCCTATTGTAAAAATTCAATAATTCAAATTTCATAATTAATGAGTTGTAGTAATTGCAATCACAATGATATCTAGAAATTAAGTCATTTATAATTAATTAAAATTGAAAAATGTGTGTGGGTATGCACTAAAAAGTTAATAATCAATACCCTCATTAAATATTAGTATAGAATGCGCATGTAATTTAGCAATACTTTGTGCTTTCTTTTTCCATTCATCCTGTAATTTAGCAAAGTATTTATGTTTATTTTCAAGAATAAAAAATTGAAAGATTAATTTCAATTAGATTTATTGCTTCATTTTAGTTATGAAATATCATATCATTTTCATATGTAATATAACACAAGGTTAAAGTCTGTATGCAGGTTCTATGGTAAATTAGACTACATTATGTAATCTTGCTTACTGAAATTCAAATATCTAAAATCTTCAAACAAACCATGTCTGTAAAAGTAATATAAAAAAAAATCACAAATTTATAGGAAAACTTAAATTTGCACTTCTATCAAGAATCTCCATCTTCACCCTCTTATTCTTTAGGTTGGTAGATGAATTTGCAAATGGGACTTCTTCTTGATCACATTGTTGGATCATGTTCAAGGTTCTCTTTTCAAGTGTCACAAATTGACTTAAGACATACCCAGAAGACGCCTCGCCCTCCCTATTTTTTTCAGCATCAATGCTATCTATTTGACTCCCACCAAGCTCCAAGATTGAGGGTTCATTAACCTTGTCCTTCACATAGCAGTAAATAACGTAAATGAATATTTTATATTTATAAGTGAAAAAAGTGAACAAAACAGAGTTAAAAAAGATTACTTGTTCTTCACCCAAACAACCGTCAAATTTTTTCAACAATATTGGATCACTATTAGTCTTCCGTATAGTGTATGTGATGAATTGTGTTGTTATATTTTCTCTCTTCATGAAAACCTTGAAGAGCATTGTCTTACCAACCAAGCTAATGAGCTCACGAGGGTAGGCTTCATCCTCATCAAAGTTATCCACCCTCTTTTTGATGGAATAATTCATAAGCAATGATTAAATGGTATAAAAAGTATAAGGTAAACATGAACATCTTTTTGAGACATAAAAACTCACCCTTAGAAAGCGATCCCTCATCTCCAAAACACCCATTTTGACAAATTGTTCAACATCCCGGTCCCACAAAACAAAGCTTATGGTGCCTTCATCATCCATCACATGGACCTGTACCCTAAAACTACATATTACATAATGCGTTAGTAAGCTACCATGGATTATTATCATATTCAAAGATAATCTAATATAATATTATAGTAAATTGTAACGTAATATGTCTAAACCTTACAATAGGATTTCTTATATGGCCAAGGTGATTTCTACAATAATAACAACCATCATCGTCAATCTTGACACCAACATTATGATCACGACATTTCAATAGATACCAATTATCTCGGCTACTCTCGATGTCTATGATTGTAGCTTTGATAATGTAATTACTCCTGGAACACAATCAAATAAAATATTATAGATTTATACATATTGAAAATAATTAAATTGTTTAATTAATAAGACACTAACCTTCTCGCATGCAAACAAATCACTAACTATGAGACGATCATTGGGGTTAAAGAATTTATCTTCAAATGAGTTATTTGATTAGCTAGAAATTTGGGACAGTTGTTGAGAGAAGCTATTCTCCTTTGCCTCAATACTGATACAATATATATCACATATACTTTAGCCTAAGATGTTGTGCGACACAAAATTTCATAACAATAAGGATTAATGATTATGAGGCATACTAATCGTTCAAGAAAATTCTTGATCTCTGGCACAGTATGCAAATTTACAATTAATTTAGTAGCCTAGAATGTGTTGGACACATTTATATTATCTGGAAAAAAAAAATACCAACATAACATTAATATGATACCATCACATTAGATGTGGAATAGTAGGAATTCAAAATCATTGGCCAATTAGAAACGTGTGATCATTGTCAAACAACTTACTTTTCCAAAATTTATAAAATTTTGGCAAAACAGATTACAATAACAATAGGGCCAGCAGCATGATTCTTCACATATGATAGCATTTCCTCAGCAAAGTTCCCATATAAAGTAACATCGGTGGTACACTTACTTGAAACCAAAACAAATCAACATTAATAAATTACAACATCAATGTATATTATACATAAAACAATACATAAGAGGATAGTTTGAGTGGTATTTACTTCAAATCCTCAAGCATAATCAAGAGGTACCTTACTGGCTTCCCATTCTTCATCATTTCCTCAATTTCACCAATTGACCTTAGCATACTAATGAGATCAAACCAATACCTAAATTCTTCCTCAACCAGCCGTTGAGCTTCAATATCATTGAAGCCCATAAAATTGAAACCATGAATGGGAATATCTCCGCCTATGGTCTCTTTCACATGTGTCTCAAACCTAAATATCAATTTAAATTTATGATGTGTGACTCTGTAGTCACCCATGTTGTCCTCAACAGTGAAAGTGTCCATAAAATATACATGGCTTTCAAATATAAGATTTCTAAACTTGTAAACATACGTCTCTTTGACGTATGCACCAATCTTGCCACCTTAATAAGAAATTTGTGTCATACACTTTTGTGATCTATACTCAAAATACATTGCAATAGGGTGAAGTAATGAACAAACCTTTTCATCGACCAAGACCATCTCGATCTCCTTCTCTAGCCTTGTTCTTTTGTATGAGGAAACTTTCCAAAGACGAACAACACGCACCTTAATCTTCTAACTACGTAGATCCTTGGTTATGTCAAATACATTAACTAATTTAGCAGCCATTGCATCCAGGAGAAGGAGATTGATATTTGTTAAAATACTTGCTACTCCTACAACAAAGGATATATATGAGATTTTGCACTATACACTGCTAGACTACTTCCGCTTTTGACTACTATTCTCTTTTAAATATTGCAGTATACATAAGATGTAGCAGATATTTCTGAATGGCTAGGCTAAGTACTCTCACACACAGTTGTTACTTCTGGTCCCTAATTTAAATATGGCAGTCAAAGTGTTTGACAATTTCTGAGGGTTCTCTCTATTTACCAAATATGGAGACTTTACTTGCAAATGGTACAAAATAAACCTATTGTTATTGGGTGTTTACCAATGACGTAAAAGAATTCATCCTCGTGATGTAACTTGCACTGACTATAGCACTATCAAAAGGATCAAATCTCGTGACTCCATTTGTAGAATTAGTGAGTTTATTTTTGTTTGTCTCTTTTATTGGTCCCTAGCTCTTTCTTTTGCAACTCAACTTCTAAATAGTCACCACTACATTGGTTTTTTTTTTTTCTTTTGTCTGAATATTATTGTCAAGTCCATACTTACCCCACACAAAGAATGTATAAACAACATTCTATTGTGTGTGCATGCATGTAAAAATTCCGTGCCTACCTCTACTGACCTCAAAAGCTTTTATTAGTATACTAATTAAGATAAACATTATACGATAAATGATTGGATAAGGGGGTGGTAGACATAAGATAAACATCATAATAATGATATTGATATGACATTATCTTTAGAGTTGCAATGAGAATAATCACCATAAAGAATATGTCCTCCATGATAAATGGTATATATACCAAATTCTTTCCAAAAAAAAATGTAATGCAAAGAAANCATATTTTTTCATTGTCTCCCCTGATCCCAGTTCGAATTCAAAGTTGGCTGTTTTTCTGCTTCATCAGGCCTATTGACTTTTCTCTAGCAGCAATCAATGTTTGTTTTTACAACCTGAACTACAAGGCTCCATTTGGCATGATTTTCATTTTGTTAGAATCATGAAACATGTATCTTTCTTGTGACAAAATATCAAAGCAAAATTCCATCTCCCCTATTCCCCATGTTTATTGGATTAATGGAATAATTTGAAGTTGTGTTTTCTGTTTGATGTTGGGAATCTGCATTTTGAGTTCTTACTGCTAGAAATTTTATTAAAGTTGAGGAGTGATATATCCCATGTTTGGTAGGCTTGATCCCTAGGCAAAGTGGTTGCAAATTTTCAGTGTGACAGGTAGCATGGTGGATGCTCTTTTCTGGTTTGGTTTTCTGCATTTTTTTTTTTAGCCTTTTTTTGGGCTATTTTCTATACTATGTTGGGTATTGTTTGAGTATTAATCAATGACTATTTTTGCACTATTTGAGCTGTTTTGGTTTTGCTTTAAAATGAATGGGTTATTTGTTCAACATGAAAGTGTCACTATTAGAGAAACAAATACCTCAATGTTTTAATGAGAATTGACACTTTTGGAGAGCTGAATTGCTTGTTGATTAGGCTCAGTGGTTCGCTGTTTTGATTCAAATAAAGGCTGTTGAAGCTGTGGTTTTGTAGTTGAACCATGATTATGGAATTGTGGTCATGGTTCATCAAAAATCATGTCTTTTTTCTTTAATTTTCGGGTCTGTCAGTCAGCACTGGCAGTATTCGGTTCTTTAAGCAGAGCTACAAAGCTTCAATTTGAGTGTTTCTTGTTTCATTAGAACCGTAAGATACATGTCATTGTTGGGTATAATTTTCAGATTTTTTCATTGTCTCCCCTGCTCCCAGTTCGAATTCAAAGTTGGCTTTTTTTCTGCTTCATCAAGCCTGTTGATTTTTCTCTGGCAGCAGTCAATGTTTGTTTTTACAACCTAAGCTACAAGGCTCCATTTGGCATGATTTTCATTTCGTTAGAATCATGAAACATGTATCTTTCTTGTGTCAAAATATCAAAGCAAAATTCCATCTCCCCTGTTCCCCATGTTTATTTAAATTTCATCACTGTTTTCTGCACTGTCATATTTTGGACATTTATCACTTGTTTGCTTCTACCTTGAGCTAGGGACATTCAAATTGCATGCTGTCAAATGCACTAGAATCATAGCACCCATAGCTTTGCTTTTATATAAACCTTTTTCATGAATTCGGTGATACTCATTTCTAAAATTTGATATGAAATTGCATCATGTTTGGGTTTATTTTGGTTTCTCATATCTCTCTCTTGTCTAATTTTCCAAATATGGTTTCCTTGCTATTTATGTAAGTGAATAGGACATGTATATTCTTCTCTTGTAAAAGATTTGAATTGTTGATTATTTGTTTTGATTTTCATGAATATATTTGGCTAACCCGTGTTTTCCTTTGAGTATTCTCTTCACATGTTTGATTTATGGTTGGAGACTTTGACAGGTGAAAGAATGAGAAATAAGGAAATTTATCAAAGCGTTTGTTTCATTTTATGTTTTTTTCCCCATTTGAATTTTGAATATTGTACACCCCTCTCCCCATTCTTGAATAGTATTATAATTTGTAAAGTCATACATTTGCATAACATTTAGCGATTATGGTTAGGGTTTACAAAAATCCATAGGCCCTTTGTCTATCATGGAATGATAAGACTAACTTGGTCCTATATGGGATGAGTCTCTTTTATCTGACCTAGACAAAGATAAGTGTCACCCCGACGGGCACAATATGTGACGAACGGGTGAAAGGATTTTGAACCCTTTAGAAGTCATGCATGTCATATTTATTTTCTGCCTTTGATTAGTGAATGTAACTTTTTTTTTTTAAGAATAAATAAAGTACATTTTTTGCCATATTTTGTCTTATTCTTTGCATAGTTAATTTAGGGTAACTGTCTCTAGATAGATGCTGTGGGGTGCCGAACACCTTTCCCACGCGTACACAGACTCCCGAACTAATCTTTGGTATGCAGATATTTAAAAATAATANTTTTTAAGAATAAATAAAGTACATTTTTTGCCATATTTTGTCTTATTCTTTGCATAGTTAATTTAGGGTAACTGTCTCTAGATGGATGCTGTGGGGTGCCGAACACCTTTCCCACGCATACACAGACTCCCGAACTAATCTTTGGTATGCAGATATTTAAAAATAATAAAATAGGAAGGTTTCCAATTGTACCCTATTTTCTAAAATAATTGGTGGCGACTCCTATTTTTCTTAAATTCGGTCAACCATTCGCGTTGCAGCTACCCCTTGGGTACGTTGTGACATTAGGATGTCTTTGATTCTTTCAAATATATTGCTCCATTCAGTTTTGAGGGAAATATGTTCACGAATTCCACACTTGTTTATATAAAGCACAATTTATAATGGCACGAATCTATTATAGTCATGTAAGTTGAATCTTTGACCAAATAATATTATTATGTATGATTCCAAGTACTATATTTATTATGTGTCCTTCTAAAGCTGGAATAAACCTTCTATAGCTACTATGTAGTCAATAATTCGTGATATATTATTTATGCATGGATACTACGTGTCGTCCTTGTTTTATACTACCCTTGCTTATGCATGGAAAGTGTAACCCTATTTTTTTTTAATCCTTACGTTAAACAATATAGTAGAAAAACAATAATTAAGATTTTGGTGAATGTAAATATTTAATTACATCAATTCCAGTTCTTGCCAATCAAGCAATCCATTACTTTCCTTAATTTATTGTTTAACATTTTTTTTGTTTTAAATTAATAAGGCACATAATTGTTTCTAATGTAAATTAGTAATTGATGAAATTGATTCCTTCAAATATATTGCTCCATTAAATATTTACTTACATCAATTCCGGTTCTTGCCAATCAAGCAATGCATTACGGCATCAATTTTTAGAAACTATTTTTTTGTTTTAAATTAATAAGGCGCATAACTATGCAATAATGTAAATTACTAATTGATGAAATTGATTCCTTCAAATATATTGCTCCATTCAAATATATCATGAGATATGTTCACAGATTCCAAGCTTGTTAATTAAGGAAAATTTATAAAGGCACAAATCAATTATAATAATGTAAGTTGAATCTTTGACCAAATAATATTATTATTTATGTTGGACAGTCATATATTTAGTCATCAAATATCGTAGTACTCAAATTCTAAATATATGTCAGTACTCAAACCCAATTTTTTTAATCTTTTATTTAGAAAATATAGTAGGAAAACAAATATTAGGATTTCGGTGAATGTCTTTGATTCCTTCAAATATATTGCTCCATTCAGTTTTGAGGGAGATATGTTCATGGATTCCAAACTTGATTTTGAAGCACAATTTATAATGGCACAAATCTATTATAATCATGTAAGTTGAATCTTTGACCAAATAATATTATTATGTATGATTCCAAGTAGTATATTTATTATGTCTCCTTCTAAAGCTGGAATAAACCTTCTAAAGCTACCACGTGTCAATAATTCGTGATATATTATTTATGCATGGATACTACGTGTCCTCCTTGTCTTATACTACCCTTGCTTATGCATGGAAAGTGTAACCCTATTTTTTTTTAATCCTTACGTTAAACAATATAGTAGAAAAACAATAATTAAGATTTCGGTGAATGTAAATATTTAATTACATCAATTCCAGTTCTTGCCAATCAAGCAATCCATTACTTTCCTTAATTTATTGTTTAACATTTTTTTGTTTTAAATTAATAAGGCACATAACTGTTTCTAATATAAATTACTAATTGACGAAATTGATTCCTTCAAATATATTGCTCCATTAAATATTTACTTACATCAATTCCGGTTCTTGCCAATCAAGCAATGCATTATAGCAGCAATTTTTAGAAATTATTTTTTTGTTTTAAATTAATAAGGCGCATAACTATGCAATAATGTAAATTACTAATTGATGAAATTGATTCCTTCAAATATATTGCTCCATTCAAATATATCATGAGATATGTTCACAGATTCCAAGCTTGTTAATTAAGGAAAATTTATAATTGCACAACTCAATTATAATAATGTAAGTTGAATCTTTGACCAAATAATATTATTATTTATGTTGGACAGTAGTATATTTAGTCATGAAATAGCGTAGTACTCAAATTCTAAATATATGTTAGTACTCAAACCCAATTCTTTTAATCCTTTATTTAGAAAATATAGTAGGAAAACAAATATTAGGATTTCGGTGAATGTAAATATTAGGATGTCTTTGATTCTTTCAAATATATTGCTCCATTCAGTTTTGAGGGAGATATGTTCACGGATTCCACACTTGTTTATGAAACACAATTTATAATGGCACAAATCAATTATAATCATGTAAGTTGAATCTTTGACTAAATAATATTATTATGTATGATTCCAAGTAGTATATTTATTATGTGTCCTTCTAAAGCTACTACGTGTCAATAATTCATGATATATTATTTATGCATGGATACTATGCGTCCTCCTTGTTTTATACTACCCTTGCTTATGCATGGAAAGTGTAACCCTATTTTTTTTAATCCTTACATTAAACAATATAGTAGAATAATAATAATTAGGATTTCAGTGAATGTAAATATTTAATTACATCAATTCCAGTTCTTGCCAATCAAGCAATCCATTACTTTCCTTAATTTATTGTTTAACATTTTTTTGTTTTAAATTAATAAGGCACATAACTGTTTCTAATATAAATTACTAATTGATGAAATTGATTCCTTCAAATATATTGCTCCATTAAATATTTAATTACATCAATTCCGATTCTTGCCAATCAAGCAATGCATTACAGCAGCAATTTTTAGAAACTATTTTTTGTTTTAAATTAATAAGGCGCATAACTACGCAATAATGTAAATTACAAATTGATGAAATTGATTCCTTCAAATATATTGCTCCATTCAAATATATCATGAGATATGTTCACAGATTCCAAGCTTGTTAATTAAAGAAAATTTATAATGGCACAAATCAATTATAATATTGTAAGCTGAATCTTTGACCAAATAATATTATTATTTATGTTGGACAGTAGTATGTTTAGTCATGAAATGGCGTAGTACTCAAATTCTAAATATATATTTAGTACTCAAACCGAATTCTTTTAATCCTTTATTTAGAAAATATAGTAGGAAAACAAATATTAGGATTTCGGTGAATGTAAATATTAGGATGTCTTTGATTCCTTCAAATATATTGCTCCATTCATTTTTGAGGGAGATATGTTCACGGATTCGACACTTGTTTATGAAACACAATTTATAATGGCACAAATCAATTATAATCATGTAAGTTGAATCTTTGACTAAATAATATTATTATGTATGATTCCAAGTAGTATATTTATTATGTGTCCTTCTAAAGCTGGAATAAACCTTCTAAAGCTACTACGTGTCAATAATTCATGATATATTATTTATGCATGGATACTACGTGTCCTCCTTGTTTTATACTACCCTTGCTTATGCATGGAAAGTGTAACCCTATTTTTTTTAATCCTTACATTAAACAATATAGTAGAATAACAATAATTAAGATTTCGGTGAATGTAAATATTTAATTACGTCAATTCCAGTTCTTGCCCATCAAGCAATCCATTACTTTCCTTAATTTATTGTTTAACATTTTTTTGTTTTAAATTAATAAGGCACATAACTGTTTCTAATATAAATTACTAATTGATGAAATTGATTCCTTCAAATATATTGCTCCATTCAAATATATCATGAGATATGTTCACAGATTCCAAGCTTGTTAATTAAGGAAAATTTATAATGGCACAAATCAATTATAATAATGTAAGTTGAATCTTTGACCAAATAATATTATTATTTATGTTGGACAGTAGTATGTTTAGTCATGAAATATCGTGGTGCTCAAATTCTAAATATATGTTAGTACTCAAACCCAATTCTTTTAATCCTTTATTTAGAAACTAGAGTAGGAAAACAAATATTAGGATTTCAGAGAATGTAAATATTAGGATGTCTTTGAGTCCTTCAAATATATTGCTCCATTCAATTTTGAGGGAGACATGTTCACGGATTCCACACTTGTTTATGAAGCACAATTTATAATGGCACAAATCAATTATAATCAAGTAAGTTGAATCTTTGACTAAATAATATTATTATGTATGATTCCAAGTAGTATATTTATTATGTGTCATTCTAAAGCTGGAATAAACCTTCTATAGCTACTACGTGTCAATAATTCATGATATATTATTTATGCATGGATACTACGTGTCGTCCTTGTTTTATACTACCCTTGCTTATGCATGGAAAGTGTAACCCTATTTTTTTTAATCCTTACGTTAAACAATATTTAGGATTTCGGTGAATGTAAATATTTAATTACATCAATTCCAGTTCTTGCCAATCAAGCAATCCATTACTTTCCTTAATTTATTGTTTAACATTTTTTTGTTTTAAATTAATAAGGGACATAACTGTTTCTAATGTAAATTACTAATTGATGAAATTGATTCCTTCAAATATATTGCTCCATTAAATATTTAATTACATCAATTCCGTTCTTGCCAATCAAGCAATGCATTACAGAAGCAATTTTTAGAAACTATTTTTTTGTTTTAAATTAATAAGGCGCATAACTATGCAATAATGTAAACTACCAATTGATGAAATTGATTCCTTCAAATATATTGCTCCATTCAAATATATCATGAGACATGTTCACAGATTCCAAGCTTGTTAATTAAGGAAAATTTATAATGGCACAAATCAATTATAATAATGTAAGTTGAATCTTTGACCAAATAATATTATTATTTATGTTGGACAGTAGTATGTTTAGTCATGAAATATCGTGGTACTCAAATTCTAAATATATGTTAGTACTCAAACCCAATTCTTTTAATCCTTTATTTAGAAAATATAGTAGGAAAACAAATATTAGGATTTCGGTGAATGTAAATATTAGGATGTCTTTGATTCCTTCAAATATATTGTTCCATTCAGTTTTGAGGGAGATATGTTCACGGATTCCACACTTGTTTATGAAGTACAATATATAATGGCACAAATAAATTATAATCATGTAAGTTGAATCTTTGAATAAATAATATTATTATTTATGATTCCAAGTATTATATTTATTACGTGTCCTTCTAAAGCTAGAATAAACTTTCTAAAGCTACTACGTGTCAATAATTCATGATATATTATTTATGCATGGATACTACATGTCCTCTTTGTTTCATACTACCTTTTTTCTTCTTCACATAACCTTCTAAAGCTACTGCAACTCATCCATGGAATAATAGTCACTCCTGTATTTGAGTGTCGTTTGGTTGCCCTACCAATTTCATAATTTGATTTCATTACAAATGGTTGAAAGATATCGATGACGATCAAATGGTTCAAATTTTTTTCTTTTTCCATTCATTTTTTTATTCTAATTAATGTAAGATACTGCATATGTCTAATAGACACTTAATAGTAGTGCAAACTTATTTGTTATTAGTACTCATCAAGGTAGACAAAGGAGTATGTAATTTCAGTAGTTACATATAATATTATGCTATGTAGACAATGTCACATGATTTCAAAATAATGATTCAAACTCATTATAAATTGAACCACATATCGGTTTAATTAGTACATCAATGATTAATAATTTCGGATAATTAAAAATAGGAGGGTGCTGTCATTTTTCACTATGAAAAAAATAGCATCTCCGATGTTCAAATTGTTTTCTTCCATGAACTTTTGCATTCCAAATTGAAGAGAGACACCATAGCCAAGCAGGTTATGATCACACCAATAGTACACAACCCATTTTTGTCCCCAAATCATTGTGCTTGATTCCAACTCTAAGACACCCCCTATCTCCTTCATGTATGCCTTTGAAATCTGATATGACATAAACTAAATTGACAAAAAAATATGGACAGATTAATATTCTTAATCTTTAGCATAATTCAAGCATGCAATAGCAAAGTATCATCAAGGTAGGCTCTAATACTCACCATTGATGTGCTTGCCCTCCCTTGTTCTGTGATTTGCATAGCAAAACAATCTTGCATGTTGGTCATTTTTTTGTCGCACGAAAAGCATTGCTATCTAGATTCAGTCGGGGTTCAAACGTATCTATGTGGTACGGATGTTTCCACATCATCTTCTTAGCCATTGATCTTGTCAAAACCATATCTATAAAAAAAACAAAAAAACAAAAAAAAAAAAAAAAAAACAAAAGGCGATATAAATATTAGTTGTACTTATTCCCTACAAATTAGAAATATGTATACTCTAAGATATTTAAACACACTCCGTATTGCAACCCCTCCAAGAATTTGTATATATATGCTGGCCAAGATTGGAAAAGGAGAAGTAGATCAGAAAAAAGAGGCACACTTGTGCAAAATAAACCAATTAAAGTAACCACCCTTCCTCCAATCCATGAATAGAAAGAGAAATTAAAAAATGGAGGAAAAGAAAAAGTATGTTGGAATTGGCTAAACAGCCTAACTCATAAAGTAAATATTACAATTCGTAGATATAAAGGCAAGATGGTCTTAACTAGGGAACAACCAAATAAAGGGCACATAAGCTTGCAACCTACCAAGAATTTCAGAAAAACAAAAACATACCTCAATACTATTCGAACAAAATGGCACAAAGCAGCTAAGAAGAGCCTAGGGTGGCGTGAGGGTGCTATTTATATAATGATATGGGGTTTAGGAAATGTAACCCTAATTTTGATTTCAAATTAGCAATATAAAAATTATTCAATTATAAAACTTTATGATAGTATTTGCCAAAATTAAATAGAAGAACATTATCTTGATTGGCGAATTTGGTGAAGGGTGGCAGCAGTAATCCCATAAATTTGGCAGATTTGCCAAATACAAATTTATAATTTCGGTTACTACTCCTGATTGCAAATAAAGCAATCAATTACATGCACACATTTAGGAAGTTAACATTGTTTGGATGTAATTTATTCTGAAATAATAAATTGTGAGAAAATATAAATAAGGAAGTTATTGAAAGACTTTAATATTCAATTGTTTTTTCTTATTTTTAATATTTGAGACACACATACCTGACATTAAAAATTATTTTTAAAATACTTTTGATAGGAGGAAATTTCCACAGCTTGCCACTTGTCGTCACCTTAATAGGGACACTTGTCAGCTCTACATTGTGTACTCTATTTTTAATATTACTAGTATTGGGCCCCGCGCGATGCACGGGCGCTGCGGCGGGGGCAACATAGAATAGGAAATCCAATACATATTGGATCACCGTTGGGGTTGGTTTAGTGCTTCTCTAAATTATAGTCCTATTAGAATTTTTGGAAACTTGTTCACATGGTGTAATCCCACTTTTTTTCCAAGTGCCATAGGAAATCCTATTTAATTACCCGTTGGGGTTGGTTTATTAGTTACCCAAATTATAATCCTCTTAAAACTTTAAGAAACTTGTACATGTGGTTTAACCCTAATCTTTTTTTCTAGTGTTATAGGTTATAGTTATAGTTTTGATTTTGGTTCCCTTTCCCTTTCTGTTATCATCACAATTATCATACCCAACCCCTACTCATTCCAGCCCATTTATATTTCAATATGATAGAAAAAATGTAACATAATTAGAGTATCATTGTCATCTAATTATTATTACCATTTTGTATAGATTTAATGTAAAGTTATAACATGAATAACCACATGTAAAGTTATACCATTGTCATCTAATTGTAACATATATTGTATAGATGCAATATATGAAAAATATCAATCATGAATCTATAAAAAATTTGAAAGTGTATTAAACTAATGGAAAATGAGATAATACTATACTGAAATTAACATTACCGAAGTATTGATGATATGTAGCGAACATAAGTTTCTCTCATAAGTCAAAATGAAAGCCGTCGTAAGTTTATTCTTAATTTTTCATTTTATTTTTATTCAAATTTCAATTATATTAGTAGCATACATATAGAAGTACCACCAAATACACATCCTGACATCAATCTTATCTTTGTCTTATATCTTTTTTGGCGGTTAGTGGTATTTCAATCTAATTTGTATGCTAATTTGTAAATTATTTTGCATGCTGATTTTATTTTAATATCGCGTATCGGTTTAGTTTTAGATATTTGTAAATTTCAATTTAATTTGTTTTGATTGAAATTTTTTTCACTATAAGATATGTTAATCTTGGCATCACTACTTAATTCATGCTAATCATCAAGTATAGTATACTACAGGACATCCAAATAGGTATTAACCAATCTCAACTCTTCTCTAAAACATATTTCTTGAGTCCCAAAGTAAAGGGAGAAAATGAAAGGAGGATTTGGTTTCACTCAACCAATGATACATGCTTCTCAGAGGTGACCATTCTCAATTTTCCCAAACACCTTACCACACACGTGCCCAAGACTTAAGATTTGGTGCCTATCCATCACGCATGCACATATTTATGCTTTGTTTGAAAAAAAAAATGGTGTGAGTATCACTTCTATTGTACATTCTTGTTATCACATGCAACAAATTTTAAAACAAAAAGTGGAGCAACAAATTTCAAATATGGTCTTATGTTTTTAAAATATTTTAGTGAAGTATATACTCATAGTCCTAAAGATGCAAGGTAATAATCTCTTGGAACATTCTGCATTTCTTGAAGACCTCTTGTATAAATCTATTAAATTCGGACTTTTCTCTTTGCTTGTATTTATGTAGGCCATGATGTATTGCAAAGTAACCCTAATTCTGGAATATGACTTTATTTTTTCATAATAAAATATGGAATATTTGAAATTCAAAACTGATACTCATAAAGATTGACAATTCTCTAATGGTTGGTCCGCGTGATTTGAGAGATAGTTGTAAACTTGTAATTTATTTATATTGTTTGCAATACATTTATTTGATTGATGTATCATGTGTCCAATTTATTATTAACATTAAATGATTTGAAATTGGGTGATTTCTGGTCTGCAAGCTTACTCACATTGATTTCTCATATTAATTCTAAAATTAGCTAATTAATCAAGTTAATCAATACATTGATTTTTAATCTTTTTTTTTTGTTTTACTATTAGCACACACCCTACACTTTCAATTTTAAATTTATATTTTGGTGGACCATATTAAGGGTTACAATTAATGAAGGTTATATTTGAAGTCATTGATTTTAAATTAGTAGTTATAATTTAAAATTAAGTATTGATAGAATACTGTCATATGAAAAATTGATTCAAAATAAGAGGGAGGAAGTTACGATTGACAAATTAAAATTGATTGTAATTGATATTATGATGATCATGATTGGAGGTAGTCAATAGGGTGGGGGTGACTTTCATTTATTTGGCTAATTTATTATGTCCTATTTCAAATTTTATATTTATATATTTGACAATTTTTTTTTATTGTGAAAACTTTTTTGATTCTTTTTCATATACATTTGTCGTAGGTGTTTTATATTTTTTTTTAATTAACTTTTGTATTACTATTTAGGAAAAGAATCATTTAATTAATTAGCCATCTAATTATCTGAAATTATTTTTCAAAATTAGAGACTACAATCAATGATTTCTAATTGAAACATGAATGATAAATGATCTAGGCATGAAGAATTTTGGCAATAAATATAAGCAAATTTAAAAAAGTAAATTTTAAATTATAAATCAAGGCACAATTTGATTACCACTCTGAATTATTAAAATATTTAAATAGTTAAGCACAATTGAGTAGGTTATTAAATGTGAATAATTTTGTTTCATTTCACAATTTTTTTTTACTCCATTGTCACTCACAAATTTAATTTAAGTATTATTTTAAGATTACACGGATGGAGGACTACAATTCCTACTTTCTTTATTGATGAGGCCAACCACAAAAGATAAAGTACCTAATGAAATAAAGCTACATGGGAATTTTTGCATAACCTTGAATATTTGGTTCTATGTCCTAACTTGTAACAACTCATGCATCCGATGCACTTGAAATTGCATTGTTAGACCCCAGGCAAAATTATCATCTATTGAGTAAGAAGGTAAGTAATTTTTTTTCCACCCTATACTGTGCTCCAAGCTACTCATTTTTTATTCGATGCACCTCTAAAATGCTCTTAATGAATCTGACTTCATATTAATGCCACTAACAAACACGGTTATTACAATGGGCTCATGAATTTGAAACATAGTTATATTTTTAATCATAGTCAATGCTTTGCGGTCCATTTGTCTTATGCACCTATGCATATCTTTAAAAAGTCTAAATATGGACTTCAGATAGAAGATAGAATATCCAACAGGAAAGTAAAATGAAACAACAGTAGGAAGAGAATCTTTGGTAACTTTTGGTCACTTTATTGATCTGTAAGAACATATATGAATATAACTTTCAGGGAGTGTAACTGAGATCCAATAGTACACTTTTCCTATGCTAGTGGAACAACAAAATGGGTTACCGCATGTGAGGATTTTAGTGGCAACTCATACATATTATAATTATTGAAAATTATACCATATATAAAACAAAAAATGATTAAAGATGAAAATTCCCCAAAGTAGAAAGAATGGCAGCGTCTATGTGAAAACAATACAACACTCCATCTTGCATATTGTCTCTAGCTCTGCATATGAATGACTTTTATAGGTGGAGCAAAAGAATAATATACTCACCCAAACAAAACTTTTTTAACTTGCATCAATATCTCTACTACC
>QAOA01004328.1:0-77937 GCA_003255065.1 Cercis canadensis
GAAAAAAAAAAAAAAAAGGAGTTGATATTGAGAATATCAAATAACACCACAACCAATAAAAATAGATACACTGAATTTGATCTCAATATTGAAAAATTTTCGAACCTTAAAGACTACGGGTCAAGTCAATATGTTGTCATGCCAAGGACGATGTGTTATGTAACCCACCAAAAAAGAGACAAGGAGGACCAAGTCTATGTGGCCCCGAAGCAACCTTATAGCATGACTAATAAGTAGATGGCCCATTTATTGTCAAACGAAAAAAGTGGTCTTTATGTGTATTTATCATCCAGTATGTGGGTCATGTCCATTTATTATGCAACGAATCAAGAAAAAATGGTTAAGAAAGTCTATGTGACCTAGATAGTACAACTTGAATGTAGGACAATACAGTTATTACAACGCATCCTGAATTCAACGTTCGTGTGTGTATATATGGTCCATTTAATGTCAAACAAAATAATAGTCTCTGCACACATTTCAACTCTTTAATAATATGAATTTTTTTTTAATAGAGATTTGTGATACTTTTTTGACATAACAATATAATAATTATTTATATAAAAATATTTAATCTTAATTATTTATTTTTAATAATCAAAATTAATTATTTTTTATATCAATAATTATTATATTATCATGTCAATGAAATATCACATCAATAATTACTTAATTAATATAGTAGAATTTCTTTAATAATATTCTTGTTTTCTCCTAAAAAAACACAAAATAATAGTCTCCATGTATATTTCTAGACGTCGTTGTGTTTTTTTTTTTGGTCTTTGGTTGTTGCCTTGTGAGAGTTTATTTTTTCTTTTCATGTTTTTTTTCTTCTTAACATACGAGAGTCCATTTGGAAGCCTTAGTCTAATTTGGACCTATGAGCAAGCAAGGTGGAAGCAAAAGCAAGGCAACCAAAAACTCGAAAACTGGAGTAATCAAGAGTTGTTTGATATAAAACTTCAAAAGGGGTACGATGGTGAAGCAAAGGGGTAGGGGTTTTGTTGATTAAGAAGGTGGCAGTTAACACACAATCACTCCAAAACTATATAGGAACTCTGGATTGGAAGAAAATAGCCCTAGCAACATTGAGAAGGTGTTGGTGTTTTCGTTCCACAACTGAGTTTTGTTCAAGTCTCTCAACACAGGAGAACTGATGCAAGATACCTTGTTCACCAAAAAATTCTTTGAATAAAAGCACAACAGCATTATCAGATCTGAATTGTTTGATCTTGACATTGAACTGAGTGGAAATCATACGAAAAAAATTTGGAACCACAGAGGCCACTTCACTCTTGTGTTTGAGTAAAAAAAATCCAAGTGAATCGTGTGCAATCATCTACCAAAGTAAGAAAGAATTTGTGACCAGCATATGAAAAATCCTTATACGAACCCCAGACATCACAATGTATCAAATCAAAGGGAAATTGAGACATGTTATTATGAGAATCAAAAGACAAATGTCTTTGTTTAGCAAGGGGACAGACATAGCATGGTTGTGATTTATTCAAACTAGAAAGATCACAAGGTAAATGTTTCTTCAAGCTATCTAAACGCTTAAAAGAAATGTGACCAAGTCTATTGCGCCAAACTTGAAAGGAAGCATGATTAACATATGAAGTAGACACAGAACTCAAACAAGCAGTATTGAGTATGTAAAGTCCCTCATGCTTGTCACCCCTGCCAATCATCTTCTTGCTGCTGGCTTCCTGAATAATGAAGTAATTAGGAAAGAAGCTCACTGTAAGGTCACTAACAGAAGCAAGAGCACTAATGGAAAGGAGATTGAATTTGAATTGGGGAACAAACAACACATCCTTTAGTATAAGCATAGTACTCAATTTTACATCACCACAGAGATGCACATGAATTTGACAGTGGTTAGGTAGGGTAACAGTGGCATTGTGTATAGGTCACAAAGAAGTAAAAGCATTGGCATTGGAATAGATATGTCTAGCAGCTCCAGAGTCAATTATCCAGTATTGACTTGAGGAATAGACAGGATTTAAGGCAACAGATAAGCAAATACCTGTAGCATAGGAGGTAGAGGGGTGATCACCATCAGTAGGATTCTTTACTGAGGTTGACAGATGTGTAGACATCATGCTCATGAGTTGTTAGTATTGAGCGAAATTCAGGTTTTGTAGAAAACCACCAACAGAAGCAGCAAGAGGGTCTGCAATAGGTGTTGAGGTTGAAAATTGGTTCACAACAACATTTTGCTTGTGCTTGTAGCCAGGAGGATAGCCATGGAGTTTGTAACATCTATCCACTGTGTGGCCATGAAATTTGCAGTGAGTGCAATATGGCCTATCCTTCTTGGTACCTCTATTTCCTACAGAAGCAGGAGGTTGATTGCCAACCTTGGGAATGTCTACCTTAGCAACAAAAGCCATAGTGCTAGAGGAATCAAGAGTGGAAGAAACGTGAGTAGCAATCTTCCTTTGATTCTCTTCTTGAGAAACCAGAGCAAAAACTTTGTTGATGGGAAGCATAGGATCCATGAGGAGTATTTGACCTCGGATTGGAGAGAAAGAGTCATGTAGTCCCATGAGAAAAGACATGATGTACTCCATTTGGTAATGATAATGAAGTTCTTTTACACCTCCACAAGTACATTTTCCACATGTGCAGAAAGGTCTATAGTTGCTCAATTCTTCCTAAATAGTCTTCAACTTGGTGAAATAGACACTAACAGAGCTTTGTTCTTGATTGAGATTCATCAATTCACATCTCAATTGAAAAATCCTAGGTCCATTGCGTTGTTGAAGACGATCTCGAAGATCAATCTAGATTTCATATGCGGTTTAAGAAAAGATTACACTGGCAGAAATGTCTTTGGATATAGAATTGAGGATCCAGGAAATCACAATGTTGTTATTTCTGTACCAGGAATTAAGCATATCAAAATCTGTACCTTCTGGTTTGGTGATTGATCCATCAATGAAACCCAGCTTATTCTTGACTGAAAGAGCAATCAACATAACTCGACTCCATGATGCATAATTCTCTCCAGTGAGTTGTTGAGAAACAAGAGTCAAACCAGGATTATTCGAATGATGCAAGAAGAAGGGATGTGAAGGTTCATCAATGGTGGATTTGCTTGCAGCAGATCGAGAACCAAAGACATTCATAGATGGAGAAGAAGCTTCATGATATGTTCTTTTTATGTCGTTAAGTTCCATGTTTTATCAATGGATTCTTACTTAGATTCGAGCACAATTTGCTTTAAACATGGTACTTAACCTCAATATTTGTGTTATCAGGTTTTTGACACTGTTTCTGTATTTTTGGTATATTTTTAGTTCTGGATGTCTAAAAATGGTGAATTTTACCTTGTAGGAAAGCTAAGAGGATTATCTACAACTTTCATTCAGACCTCTAAGGCTAATTCAGACATTCAGTGGGTCAAATTTAACCCAGAAATCAGAACCAGTATCCTGGAATCGAGTCTGGACCTTTATGAAGAGATTTGGGCATAACTTACTCATCTTAAGTCCAAATTAAGTGATTTCGGTGGCTAATTAATCCTAAGAGGCAAAGGAATCAAAGGAAATTGAAGTCTATACAAGGGACACAGCCTAGACACGGCCGTGTCCATGCCCGTGTTCGAGGTCCAGAGAGCATCTAAAAACACGCCCAGCCACCATAAGTGAACACGGCCGTGTCTAGGCCGTGTTCAAGCTTCTGAAAGGTGAAACCCTAGATTTAGAATTGTATTTATATGCATCTAAGGGGGGAAAGAAAGGAGCTCCGTCTTTTGGACATCAAGAGGCACGATTCAGAGCCAGAGGCGGCAGCCCAACCCGAAGGGGTTGAAGAAGAGCAAGATAGAAGATCAACCCATTGAAAGAATTCATGAGAATGAGTTTTTCTGATTCTATCTTGTCTTCCATTTCTCTGTTTTTCTGGTTTAAATATGTGTAGTTAAACTTTCTTAGTTAGGGATTGATGTAGTTCGGATTTTGATGAAGCTTTGCTGTTGATTAATGTTATTTTGATTCAAATCTATTTGTTGGAGTAGATTTTACTGTTCTTAATGCTTTTGAATGCTTGGCCATCATTTGAATGATTTATTGACTCATGTTGATGCTAGGGATAGTAAGATGTGGGTGTGCTCTTGTAATCTCTACCATAAATCAAGTTAATCTAGGAATAGATAACTTAGTTTATGTGGTCTAATTAATTTTCTAGAGCTTAATCACTTAGACAAGTTAATTGTACCAAGGAATTGGGCAATTGATTGGGATAGGGAGGATTGTTTCACCAAGGGATTGGGATCAATCACATTAGGGAAATTGGCCAACAATAAAGGATTTGTAATTAGAATAACTTATTCTTCAGTAATTCAAAGGTTATTTTGTCTATGAAGTAACCGGAGTCAAATTCGAGTGAAATCAACCTCTAACCTTCTTTTGTTCATTGTTAATTTCTTAGTTTAATTATTATTAAATTGTTCTTGCTTTATTTTCTAGCTTTAGTTAATCAACCATTCTCAAACCATTGATCTTTCCAAATAGAATCTTTATTGGTGAAATTGGTAGTTGCTAGCCTTAATCCTCGTGGGAACGATACTCTACTCATCATTATATTACTTGTGTGGCCCGGTACACTTGCCGGTATAAAAATTCACATCACTTCAACCATGGTGAAGAACGTTCCAAAGAAAATTGATCAAGATTAGAAAGTTGACCAAGAATCGAGGAAGAATTGATGAAGAAAAGGAATAAGAGATTAAGCTCTGATACTATATTGAGCGAACGGAAGCAGAGAGAAGAGAACAAGAAATGTGGGAGAGAGGAAAGTATTCTCATTCAATCAAATCAAGTTACTGTACAAACTAGAACTTACAGCTATATAAAGAAAGATATCAGTAAAGTAGTTGTAACTAACTGACTAACTAAATAAGAAGGTTAACTACTAAGTAAATGTAACTATTCTAGTTAATAACAATTAATTCTGGTTAAGTATAATTAACTCTAATACTAAGCATCCTTCTATGTTGGATTTGCAGGTTAGCTTTAAAACCACCTTGTCACTAAACTCTCATCCCAACTAGTTGTCTTTTTCACTTGAGTCCATTTTGCTGGTTGTAGCCCAATGCCTCTCATTCAAAGAAGCACTGAACCAGAAAACCCAACCTACCCTTTCAATCTCACATTTTATACAACACCCCGTTTCTATTAAGAAGAAAAATAATCATCATTTTGTTCAAATATATCCAAATTATTAGATACTTCTAGTGTATGCACATCACAAGACACAAAAATGTGAACTGCAGGTGTAATTTCTATCCGGGATTTATTTTTTGAAGTGTCTAAAAATGTACACAAAACCAATGGATGGAATAATTATTCCATTGACAAGAGGAAGTGCTTCTCTCTAGCTTCTCTGCTCATGCGCCTCCACCAGTTTAGATTTCCATTTAGTTTAACTTACTGAACTATTTGAGCTTTCTAACTTAAAAAAGATGGAGAACCAGTGATCTCATAAAAAAATATTAAAAATTTTAATTTTTTAGTTTAAGTCCATTTCTTCCTTTGACTTTCGTACAAAATGAACTAATTCTTTTAGAGAGTATGGTGCTCCCCATGTGGTACCATTTTTTGCCAAAATCTATATCAATAGTCTCTACCGAAAAAAAAAGGCTGGTTCTAACATATTAAAAAAATATGTAATATTTTCTTAACATGACAGCATAATATAATAGTAGTTGATGTGAAAAGTATTTAATCTTAATTGTTAAAAAATAAATAGCCAAAATTAAATATTTTTACATTAATGGTAATTACTGCTGTTATATTAGGAAGGTATCACATACCTCCATGGTATTTGAGAAATATATAAATAAATAAAAAAAATCTCCTTTTTTATATGAAAAAAAAATATTCAAAATGTTTCAATCTCATGTATTTAAATGGTTAAAAATATTTTAGAATTTATCAACATATTTTTTTTTTGAGTATCTCAGACAATCTTACGTGATTCATTATCCCACAAGTCAACCGTAGGTTGAGGTATACACTTTTTAATGAAAGATAACATGTCTAAACCGTTAACCCCGTCAATAAATTTAGTGGAATATGATAACATGTTTGAAAAGAAGTAATGCCATGTTCTTGCCGTGTCTTAGATGAGGTTTATGCTTTTTTTTGTGTGGTAATAACCGTCTGTTTAGGTTCAAACTTCTTAATAAGAGATGTCATTTTCATACACCAAATCTCAGTTAAATAAATAAATTGCCTTGGAAAAATGGAAACTGTTGTTAAGGTCAGATAATAAGTTGTTTATTAGTAGCAAAGAAAAAAAGTCTTAAACAATCATTTCTTATATTTAAAATGTAGCTAACTTTTACACACACCAAAAAAATATTACAACATATCTTTTAAGTATCTCAAGGACTAACATGCATGATCAGGGATGGCAATGGGGCGGGGATGGGGAGGGCCAAGCAGTCCCCATCCCCATCCCCGAAGGGCATGGGGATGCCCCATCCCCGGACCCATCCCCGGCGGGGATTTTTCAGCATCCTCATTCCCGCCCCACTAAATCCCCATCTGCCCCATGCCCCGCCTCATTTACCCATACAACCATACTTTTTTTAAATATACACAATTTATAAGTTTAATCTATCGATCACGATTTCTAATTGAAATTCAACTTTAATCAAATAAGATAATATNTTTTTTTTTTTTTGGTAATAACCGTAGGTTTAGGTTCAAACTTCTTAATAAGAGATGTCATTTTCATACACCAAATCTCATTTAAATAAATAAATTGCCATGGAAAAATGGAAAATGTTGTTAAGATTAGATAACAAGTTGTTTATTAGTAGCAAAGAAAAAAAGTCTTAAACAATCATTTCTTATATTTAAAATGTAGCTAACTCTTACGCACAAAAAAAAAAAATGAACCCAAGTTTAGAATCTTTCAATCCCTGTTATTTAAATATTAAAAAAAATTAACAACATATATTTTTAGTATCTCAAGGACTAACATGCATGATTCATCATCCCCTAATAATTCCAATCTCCAGCTGCCAAAATACAAGTCAATTGTACTGTTACATTTAATCTTTTGGAAATACCAAGACACGAGAGAGCATTATAGAATTTTTGGCAGGAGATCTCATCATATGATAATTGTAATTTAGGAAGCAATTAGTGGTTGGTTCCTTGGCATATATGATGGAAGCCATACTTTTCCCATAAACATGAGAGTCTAGATTGACTTTTGATGCTCCTGGAACAGCGCATGGCTGCTACCCGACTAGATGACTAGAACCATGGTTAAGATAGACTAGCATTTCGTTAATTTTAACCAGGCCTTGGCTTTGTCAAAACTGAGTAGTTCCTAGTTATATTATACCCACTAAAATAGATGCTTTCTCATTTTTGCTCCTAGTTAATTTGAACCAGGCCTTGGCTTCACTGTAGAGTAGAATCAAATATGACATTGCACTTTCGAATCAATTCCTACTAGTTTTAGTACCGGAAGGTTTCGAAGCTTTGCCAATGTAGTAGTAGTGTCAGATTCCAAGACTTGAACATGCATTGGGGTTATCTTCTCAAGGTTCTAATCCTAAGGGTTTGTCCTAGTGATAAAGATCGATGCAATATATTCATCAAAGCTAGTCAAAGTTCAAATTCTTAAACAGTCAAAACTGAGTAGTTCCTAGTTATATTATACCCACTAAAACAGAAGCTTTCTCATTTTTGCTCCTAGTTAATTTGAACCAGGCCTTGGCTTCACTGTAGAGTAGAATCAAATATGACATTGCACTTTCGAATCAATTCCTACTAGTTTTAGTACCGGAAGGTTTCGAAGCTTTGCCAATGTAGTAGTAGTGTCAGATTCCAAGACTTGAACATGCATTGGGGTTATCTTCTCAAGGTTCTAATCCTAAGGGTTTGTCCTAGTGATAAAGATGCAATATATTCATCAAAGCTAGTCAAAGTTCAAATTCTTAAACTAGTATCCATATGAATTTTTCTCCTGAATTCACTAGACTGATGATGCTGAGAGTATGTCTTTAAAATTACTTAGATAAAGACTTAGTCTCGGGGCACGAAATTTGACCCGGTGATACCCTTATTGTTAAAAGTTAAAACAAAACAAAAAAAAAAATTCTTCTCAAGTTTAAATGATTCTAAACTTTTATTCATTGATGTATCTTTCTATAGGACATATACATGTCTAGAGAGATTTCAAATACATCTTATTGCATACTTAGTAAGAGGAACTTTGACAGTGCTGTAACTCTAGGAAGCACATTAATCTCCAACAGATAAATGAACATTAATCTCCATATAAGCACGCCTCTAACTGAATAAAAGCATATGGAGTCTAACTGCTCCGACCTTGGAAAAGAGTATGTGCGCCATGCCAATGCAACATTTGTGGTTGCATCAATGAAAGTAGCAATTGCCTTCCTTGACTTCAACTGGAGCAAAATTACAACCTGGAAGAATTGTACCAAAGATACATAGCAGGATCAAATTACCATTTGCATCTATATATTTGATATTTTGAATCATAAAACATCTAAATTCTTTGAAAGTTACTATTATACTGAAAGCAAATGAGAATAGATTAAGGTAGAGAAAACAACCGTGCCTTGTAATTTGCTCAAGCCGTCAGTTTCTTTGGTCAGCTGCTTGTTGAGCAGGATGAATTACAATCTTAAACCTGCAACCTTTCTTTTTCATTTCTTCAAGCATTGTCGTCAATTCCTGGGAGGGACCATGCACGTGAACTTCTTGCAGCGAAGTTAACCCGTCCAATTGAAGCACCTCTAGATTTTTGCATTCCTTGATAATCAAGCGGTGAAGGCCTTGCATCGCATAATTATCAAGACTGAAGTTATGGATGGGAAAGTGTGCCATTTGGAGGATGCCGAGTTTGATAAAACCTTCAGTAACACGGAGTGTATTGACATGATTTGAAAATTCTCCTCTAAGTATTTTCAGTATAAGAAGGCTCTGAAGGCCTCCCAATACAACAATGAGACTGGAATGCATGGTGACATCTACCAAGGTTATCTTGGTTAGCGATGTAAGAGTGCAGAGAGAAACATTCTGCCAAATCCTTGTTTGAATCTGGTAGCTCATCCCATTTCCACGTCTGTTGCTACCATACACTTGTAACTTCCTTACACAAGGAAATCTGCCGGAGGTAATGAGATTAACTGAATGTTCGTTTAGAGATAAACAAGAAAGGACTTGAAGATTATTAAAAGTAGTATGCTTTCGTGAAGAAGGTTCTGGTAGTTCAGTTGGCTCAGACAAGTATAAATGTCTTAAATCTTGCAGTTTCCAAATCCCCCTTGCTAAACTGTTGACAGCAGAACCTCTTAAGTCAAGAGTTAAAAGATTCCGAAGCTTGTGTATGGAATCTGGGATTGCCTTGAGCTTAGCACCTTTCAGCTTCAAGTACCTTAATTGGTTCAACTCACCAATGGCCTCTGGAATTGACTCGAGTTCCACGTATCCAAGATTTAACACCCGCACCAACTCTATACTTTGACGAAGGCCTTCCCACTGGCTTTTACGAATAGAAAGTGCGCATTCCGGAAAGCACAAGAAAGAACGAACACTTGAAAGGCCACGACATTCTGAGGACATGAAACCAATGGCCTTACCTTGCAAGGAAAGTCTCCGGGGTTTGCTGCCGATGGACAACAATTTGGCATCTTTATGAACCTCAAGAAATATGTTCTCAGACATGCACAACTCTCGCATAAGACCATGCATAACACATGTTTTCACACCTCCGTCTAATCTCCAAGTCGAGGGTTGGATCAAGCTTTCATCAATTAACTGCTCTAAATAATCTTCCGCAATGTCCTCCATGTTCTTGTTGGAATCTTCCTCTATGAATTCCTCAGCTATCCAAAATTGGATCAATTGCCTCACGGGAATCTCATAGTTTTTTGGGAATACCCCAAAATAGAGAAGGCACGGTTTCAAATGCGGAGGCAAGTGGTGGTAACTCAGCGCTAGTACTTCTCTGCACTGTGGCTTCCTTTTAGCAAGGTATGAATTCACATCAGGAATCCTGGACCATATAGCATGCCTTTTGTCGGTACCTGCTAGAAGATCTGCCAGTTGCACAATAGAAAGAGGTAATCCTTGACAAGCCTCTGCAAGATCCTTTGCGAGCTTTTCTACTTGACAACATTGATTATTTTGGAACAAATTCTTACAAACAAGTTCCCAATTAGTCTCTTCTCCTTCTCCTTCAAATTTCTCTATTCGGAATAACTGCTTACAGAAAAGTACCAGACTTTCTGTTGCATCCAGTTTTCTGATACAATGAGGGGATGAATTTGCATGCCGAGCAACCCGATTTATGCGGGTAGTGATCAGTATTCTGCATCCTTCTGATTTATCAGCTGGCAAAGCATCTTTCACCATGTTCCATGTTTCAGTATCCCATATATCATCAAAAACTATAAGATACTTCTTTCCGTTCAAATATTTTGATAATATTCCCTTCAGACTTTCGTCATCCATGTTTTGCAGATACTCAGATATTCCATCCTTTATTTTCCGCTGGTTCTCTTCTTGGAAAACTTCCATCCCATTCCAGCTAAGCCTCCATCTCTCTCTCCAGTAGTCCTCCAATATAGAGGAGATTCTATATGGTGGCATTCTTATAATTTGATTAATCCAGTTATAGAAATACTTACTTACTCCTTTAGCTCTGTCTAAACTGCTGTTGCTCGATCTACCCATACACTTCAGATTTTCAAGGAAAGGATCGACCATCACTCCCCATACAATTTGACGCACCAAGTCAGTATTTCTCTTCTCCAGATTTACCCAGGCACGGCAATTAAAGTGAGAAATTATCTGCTCATCATTGTAGAGTTTTTTGGCCATTGCTGTCTTGCCTGAGCCGCCCATGCCTGTTATGGATATTACACAGTGCTCCAAGTCCCCTCTGATGAGCCGATTCACCAAATCTTTGCACTCTTGTGTAAAGCCTATAACATTTTCGTCAACATCCCTTCTCAGTTTTTGCAACGCTTGCTCTGCTTCTGGTTCTTTCACAAGGCCTGCAACATTTGTTTCCTCAACATTATTGCTCAGTCTTTGGAACATTTCCAGAAGGTTTACATTGTCGGCTTGGCTCACAGGGTCAAATGTCTTTCTATTTGCTAAAGCCTTTGAAATTCTCTTCTCAACTTTTTGAGCATGATCTGCTATTTCTTTAAGCTTACGGGTGTGCTCTTGGATGTACCACTGCTTCTCCTGCCAGTTTCTCCTTTGTTGTCTAGTTAAATAAAGTCTGTACCTACTTATGACATCTTCACCATCACGAACAGCGTTTCTGATTTGCATTTCTATCTCCTTTGTTACGTTATTCTTCTCAGGCTTCCATTGCAAATCCTTGAAGAAGCCACAGATCACCCTAAGATCAGCATCCAGTGATTCCACGATTTCGTGTACTTGCCGAGGTTTATTTGCTTCATGTCTTTCCTTGATCGCCTTGAACGCCTGGACCACTTGGACACTGTTATTAACTGCACCTGCACCTGAAGCTAGGACTGCAGCTGCTGTACCGATAATTCCAAGCTCGATGGCCATTTTAGGAAATGGAGGAATGTCAAATTACAGCAAAATTACATTATGAGGGTAGAAACCGGTGGATATAAGTTTATCATGCTTTAAGGGGGAAAAAGAAAAGTTTAAGATGCTTTTTTAGGGGTGGAACAAAAATGAAAATCTGAAGTGCCAAAATACCAATGACATAAATACTACTGCTAAATTTAAATAAAAATAATTAATGAAATTTTAACAAAAATACCAAAGACATAAGTTTAGCATGCTTTAAGAAGGAAAAAAGAAAAAAAGAAAAAAAAATGTTTATGATGCTTTTTCATCGGGGCAGAACAAAAAAAAAACATACGAGGTGGCAAAATACCAATGACATAAATATTACAACAAAAAAATGATATATAAAAAAGAGTTGATATTTAGGTTATCAAATAACACCACCACCAATAAATATAGATACACTGAATTTGAACCCAATATTGAGAATTTTTCAAACCTTAAAAGACTAAATACTTAACCTTGTCGGGTCAAGTCAATATGTGGTCATGACAAGGAGAAAGTGTTACGTAACCCATAGAAGAAAATGAAAATGAGGACCAAGTAAGTCTATGTGGCCCCAAAGCAACCATATGGCATGACGAGAGTGCAGATGGTTCATCTATTGTCAGACCAAAAAGTGGTTTTTATGTGTATTTATTATCCAGTATGTGGGCCACGTCTATTTATTGTGCAATGAATTAAGAAAATATAATTAAAGTCTATTTGGCCCAAATAGTACAACAAAAGAATGGTTCCCACGTAGCATCTATTGTCAAAGTAAGCTCAAAGATAATGACTTAAATAAGGTTTAAAACTAAAATAACGCAAAGAAAAAAAAAAAAGCATAGAGATGTGACTTCTTCGAAGGTGTAGGATAAAAATGTCCCTCAATAATGTATAATGCCAAAGTCATATTAGAAATTCTATGTGGCTCAGACATTATAACTTGAAGATGGATATATCTATCAAGACAAAAACGTAGATGGCCCATTTATTGTCAAACAAAAGAATGGTTCTCACAGCATCTATTGTCAAAGTTAGCCCAAAGAAAATAGAAAGATTACGACAAAGTTTATGAAGCCTAGACTCCTGAATTTAACGTTAGTGGGTGTATACATGGTCCATTTAGTCTCTACAGACATTTCTACTCTTTAATAATAGAAATTTTTTTTTATGGAGCTTTGTGATACTTTTTTGACATAGCACCATGATAATTATTGATGTTAAAATATTTAATTTTAACTATTTATTTTTAATAATCAAGATTAATTACTTTTTATATCAATAATTATCATATCACCAAGTAAATGAAATATTACATACCTGTAGAATTTCCTTAATAATATTCTTGTTTTCTCCTTAAAAAAACACAAAATAATTGTCTCCATGTATATTTCTATGCATTGTTGTTTCTTTTACTTTTTTTTTTTTTTTNATGAATCCACTATATTCCTATGTGAATTACGAATAATCTCAGAATTCAATTTGTTCTATGGTTCTTTTTAATGGCTACATAAACCATAACGGTATATTCCTATCCCTTATGTAATTTATGTTCTTAATCCCTATGGTCTTCAATTACAACTAACCTTCCAGTATTATTGTAATTACCAACTCATCTAAATTGATGGCCAGTCAAACAGAAGCATTAAGGATAGAGATCAAGAAGTCAATTTAAGAAGAAAGTCCTTTGATTTCTTTATTAGAAATAACAAGCCATCATAAGCTAGGCTACATCTCCACCCTAGATGGTGGAATTAGTTCATATTCAAGATAGAAAATAAACTCACAACCAGATTACACATCAGAAACAGAGGAAAGGAAGAATTGAACTCTTGGTGATGCCGATTCGATGCCGAAAGACTCTGATCTTCAAGCTTGAATCCTCTTCTATTCTTGCCTCTTCTCTCAAAAGTGTGGAACCCTAAATAAGACTTTAAGAGTCCTATTTATAGGTCCTAGGAAGTTTAGGAGAAAAAGGAAATCAATTAAAATAGCATTCCTAGTAAAATTAGGAAGTAAAAAGGTCAAATCACGAGTTGACCGCCGGGGGGCTGCAGCCTTGGGATTGGGCGCTGCAGCGCCCTGAAGTTTGCTAGACGGGCGCTGCGGCGCCTGGTCTAGGGCGCTGCGGCGCCCTTCTGTCTGGATTTCAGTCTCTGATTGCTGCAGCTAGGGCGCTGCGGCGCCTGGTGTAGGGTGCTGTGGCGCCTCCTCTTCTCGTGCTGGGGCGCTGTGGCGCCTAGTATAGGGCGCTGCGGCGCCCTTCCTTCTGCTCTCAGTTTCCAGTTTCCTGAACATAGGGTGCTGCGGCGCCTGATGTAGGGCGCTGTGGCGCCCTTCCTTGCTGAAATTTGTCTTTTTTACACATTGGGGCGCTGTGGCGCCCTGAGTGGGGGCTGCGGCGCCCAAGTCTTGCCTCCAATTCCAACTTGCATGATTTTCTTTCTTTCTTGTCCCAAATTTCTCCAAAATAGCTTCCGTAGTTCCCAAAACATAAACCTACAAAAATGAGACTTAAATCATGAAAACCTATCCTAAAATGCTCGAGAATAGACAAGAATCAAGCAAGAACATTAGGATATAAACGGTATAAAATCCTCTTATCAGGAGCTTTGTGATACTTTTTTGACATAGCACCATGATAATTATTGATGTTAAAATATTTAATTTTAACTATTTATTTTTAATAATCAAGATTAATTACTTTTTATATCAATAATTATCATATCACCAAGTAAATGANGAAAACAAGCTCAAACCAGAACAGTGATGTACTCTATCATTGAACTCCTTTATAACTAACAAACTCCTTGAGTGTGTGTGTGTATCCAGGCATATTGACCAAATGAAAACATTAATTATGATATACATGCCTTTACTCATAGATGTTTGACCTCTTAATTTGGATAGCACGGAACTCCATAGGCTAGTTATCATGTCACTCTCCACTAATGTAGGCTTGTTTTTGGCATTAAAGATCAAAAGGTCTTTTTCAAACTTGTATTGTAAGGCTATGGTTGGGGCGTGGTATAAGGTTCTCAACATGGCTCAAATCACCCATGACACATTACCTCAGCTAGGATTTTAGAGCACTTCTTTCTCTTAGATTTTTCACCCAATCTTTTCACTTCTTTCTTTTCTCACTTGTCAACTCCTTGATTACTTTCTTTTTGCTTTCTTCTTCCTCTTGTTCTATCTTACGATGTTGGTTTCATCCCCCACTTCTATTCTTTCTTTTATTTCTTAATGGGGGGCACCAACCTTTTTTTCAATCACATTGTGAGTCAAGAGGGCACACTTTTTGTGCAAAATTTTGTAAAGTTCAATACTCCACCCATCCTCCCTATATGTCATTGTGCTTTCAATATTTTTCCTAGCATCTGTGTGAATCATGAATGTAAGGTTAGGGAAAATACTGACGGTTTCGGGTTTCTGTATGGGTGGACAAGGAAAGGGGTTAAATGTTAGGCTCAACTGGGGTGACTAAGAGAATTCATAGAATGGTTTGTCTTGAAAGGCTCAAACGATCCAAACATTGCCTAGATCATTTCCTTACTGCCTCAAAGCCTAGGATTTCGCCTCAAATGGCATTCAAACTAGTTCTAGAGTTCAAATGAGGTCATGAAGTGTTAGGCATGCATAAATTTACTTTAGAATTCACTAGGGTCATGCATAGGATCAAGTGCTTAAATTGTGTCAAGGGGAGAGTTAATAATAGAGGAAAATCATAGGAGAGTAATCATGTAACAAGCTTATGCATATTAAAAAAAAATTCTGATTACTACACACAAGATTTTATCACTGACCCTGGAGTTTCAAATTTGCATAAATATCATCTCATTACTCATTACTGCCAGTTATGGAAATAGAAAACAATAAGGTACTCAGTAAATAAACTGTGTTTTTCTACCCCCAAACTTAGTACATGCATTGTCCTCAATGAATCCCAAAAAGAAAGAAAAATACTTCCCTAGAAGGCTTCGGACATGCTGTCGGTGTCGCCAAGGTCCTCATCGGTGGCACCGTAGTCCTCGTCGAGGCCAGGAGAGTAGGGTGGAAGCACAGGTGGCGGTGGGAATGGTGGAACAGCGGAGCCCTGACCAGCGGAGCACTGGCTGTGAAACTCGGCCAGATGAGCATTAAAGCTCATCTGGTGCTCGAAGAAGAGATCGGCGCGCTCCATGAATCTCTCAGTCTGATACATAAAACGGGACGAGCGGTCCGCATACCGGAGTAGTCGAGTCATCTGACGCTCCAGATCGGCCAGGCTGGGCCCGGAAGAACTAGATGGCTGGGTCTCAGGTGGCGGGGTGGTGGCAGAGGGTGGTGTCCGCGGAGGTGCGCGCTGGTGTGTCGGTGGTGGTGCACTGGATGAGGGACTCTGAAGACGGTGTGCAGTGGCGTCCAGTGGTTGCTTCGGATGAAGCAACTCCTCCTCAGGTCTCCACTCGACCCCAGCCTGCTGACATAGCATCTGAATCACCGAAGGGTGGCCAAAGGCAAAACCCTTGGTGCTGTCAATAGCTCGGAGAATGGACTGCTGGATGATAGTGCCAATGTCGATGGACATCCCCGTCACAATGCAGTAGAGGAGAATGGCCCGGGGCGTGGTGACATCGCTCAGGTGGCCCGTAGGAAGAAGGCGGGCACACAAAAAGTGGTACCACACCTTGCTCACAGTCTCCAACGCCGATGCGCGAAATGAGATAGGGGTGTCGTCACGCAGCTTCCACTGTGTACTTGGCTGGCAGAGGGTGCGAATGATGGCGTCCCAGTCAGGTCCATCGTGGAGGTAGTGAAGGTATTCGTCGTGCTCGATGTCTGGGAGGCCAAACAGGGCGTTGATGGAGCGACTGTCGAATGGAACCCATTTGCCCCGCACAAAGACCTTGAATTCCTTTCGGAATTTCGCATTGGCATAGAACTCCTTGATGACTGGCACCACAGATGTGACTGGGTGATCCACAAAGCGCAACCAGCCATTATTGTCGGCTAGTTCCCGAACTTTGGGATTGAGAGCTCTGGTGAAAACCAGGCCACGCTCGGGCACCAAGGCTTTGTTGATCACGGAGTCTAGGAATCGGGCCTCAGCCTCCTTATGCACGAACTTCTTCCGGTCGTACGTACCGGACCCGGAGGGAGATGCAACGGCCTTTCTCTTGGCAGGGGGTGCCATGGTTGTTGCTGGTCGGTGTACCTGAAAGAGGGAAGAAAATTGCACATGAGCGATATACAACAGTGAATAGGAAAGTAAGCAGCCAAATAAGTGTAAAGTGTATGGCAATAGGGAAGGATTGGTAGTCGGTAGTGTACAGAGTAATGGCATAGCCAACAGCAAACCAAGAAGCAATCAGAGCAGTGATTCATGAGAACAGGGCACTATGCACTACATGAGACTGATAAAGATGCACAATCAAGAAAAATTCAAAACAGGGCGAGACAAGAAACACACGGGACTAGCCCATGAAACGGACTAGTGGACTATCATGTAGGTGTAGGATGAGGTGGCAATGCTCAACCCATGTGTAGTGCAGCATGGATGTAGAAAAAGGAAAGTAAGGCGGCTAAGACAGGAGTGACAACAAGACGCCGCAAGAATATACACGGAGGTGTGAGAAAGCATATGCAAAGCAATGGAAGCATTTAAACACTTCGCAAGCAATTGGCAGGCAGGTGGGAATCCAGAGAGTGAAAAACATCTTGCTTGGAATGGTTAAACCCTCCAAAATGTGAAAGAGAGCAAGCAGGCAGATGTGTCAACATGAAAGTGTAAATTATTAGCCTAGCTAGCTCTAACAAATAGAACTATATAGCATACATGACAGCAGGGAGAGAAAAGAAAACACAGTCCAGCCCAAGCACAAAGACTAAGCCAAGTAACAAGAACAAGGGACCGCGAGCAATGAAACACAAATGAGGCTAAACCTGCAAAATAATCCTAAATGTTCACAGAAATTAACATGTGGGGCGAGAACAGACTAGCAGAGCATGAGGATGAATATGTAGCACATGTTGATCAAAAGAATAAATAGATGCTCTCTTAGGCATTTTGGGGAACACCTGGTGCGCATGGACAAACTAAAATAGAAAAATACCCCACAAGGTAATGGTAAATCCTCCAAAATGGCCAATGTAGTCCAGAGATAACAATTAAAGAAAGGTGAGGGATTATACCTGAGATTGGAGAGAGTTGCAAGGCTTTACCTTTGTGCCCAAGTGAATGCGGTGGATAGGTGGGAGGAAGAAATGGACGGTGCTACAGTGTGCAGACAGAGGTGGGTGTGTGAGAGAGGGGTGCGAAAATGGTGGGAGAAGTAGGTGGATGGATGAATTTGGTGCGAGGAAGGGAGACTAGGTGAAAGGTGGAGGGAGTGAGGATCAAGTGGTAAAGGGCGACGGAGAGGGAGAGGAAGAAGAAAGAAAAGGGAGGGAGTGTGCGTGGGAGAAGAAAAAGGAAGGAGTGGGTGCTTAAAATCTGACTCTCAAAACGCACCGTTTAACTAAAATTTTTTTTTTTTTTTTTTTTTTTTTTTTTTGAATTAAGCTTACCTGGGCGCTGCGGTGCCCTGTATGGGCGCTGCGGCGCCTTTGTCACTGGTGGCTTGTGCGCGACAGAGCGCTGCGGCGTCCTTCACTAGGCGCTGCGGCGTCCTGGGCTCTGATCCCTGCAGCCGAGTGTTGGGCGCTGTGGCGCCCTGATTGGCGCTGCGGCGCCTTAGCTTCTGGTGTCCATAGACTGACAGCTGAGAACAGGGCGCTGTGGCGCCCTGATTGGGCGCTGCGGCGCCTGAGCTTCTGGTATCCATGGACTGACAGCTGAGAGCAGGGCGCTGTGGCGCCCTGATTGGGCGCTGCGGCGCCTAAGCTTCTGCCCTGTTGGATGAATCCAACCATGTTAGCCTTAATTTTTTTTCAGCTGATGGACCCCCACACTTGTTCCCTCACCTGGTTGAACAATAAATTAAAAAGCAATGAAGAGAAATAAATGCAAAGAATACGAAAAAATACGAAATAACTAAAAGATTCTGACGAAGTGAATATAAAAGATAGGGGTTAGAATGATGGGTTGCCTCCCAACTAGCGCTTGGTTTATAGTCCTCAGCCGGACTGTCTCTGAAAAGCATCAGCCGAGGGTGTTGAGAGTGATGGATGATTTTTGAAATTCATCCTCACCATCCACATAGTGCTTCAAGCGTTGGCCATTGACCGTGAACTTGCGATCCCCACTTTTGACTTCAATAGCTCCATGGGGAAAAACAGTGTCAACAATGAAAGGACCCGACCATCGGGATTTCAATTTTCCCGGAAATAACTTAAGTCGGGAGTTGAACAGGAGGACTTTTTGACCCGGAACAAATTCACGCTTCTGGATGCGTTTGTCATGCCATGTCTTGGTTTTTTCCTTATAAAGCTTGGCATTTTCATATGCATCCTGGCGAAATTCATCAAGCTCATTCAATTGAAGNAAAAAAAAAAAAAAATCTTCTCAAGTTTAAATGATTCCACTTTTATTCATTGATGTATCTTTCTATAGGACATATACATATCTAGAGAGATTTCAAATGCATCTTATTGCATACTTAATAAAAGGAACTTTGACAGTGCTATAACTCTAGGAAGCACATTAATCTCCAACAGATAAATGAAACACAATTAATCTCCATATAAGCACGCCTCTAACTGATTAAAAGCATATGGAGTCTAACTGCGCCGACCTTGGAAGAGAGTATTTGCGCCATGCCAATGCAAAATTTATGGTTGCATCAATGAAAGTAGCAATTGCCTTCCTTGACTTCAACTGGAGCAAAATTACAACCTGGAAGAATTGTACCAAAGATACATAGCAGGATCAAATTACCATTTGCATCTATATATTTGATATTTTGAATCATAAAACATCTAAATTCTTTGAAAGTTACTATTATACTAAAAGCAAATGAGAATAGATTAAGGTAGAGAAAACAACCGTGTCTTGTAATTTGCTCAAGCCGTCAAATTCTTCGGTTAGCCACTTATTGAGCAGGAGGAATTACAATCTTGAACTGGCAACCTTCCTTTTGCATTTCTTCAAGCATTGTCGTCAATTTCGGGGAGGGACCATGTACGTGAACTTCTTGCAGCGAAGTTAACCCGTCCAATTGAAGCACCTTTAGATTTTTGCATTCCTTGATAATCAAGCGCTGAAGGCCTTGCATCGCATTCTTATCGAGAATGAAATTTTGGATGGGAAAGTGTGCCATTTGGAGGACGCCGAGTTCGATAAAACCTTCAGTAACACGGAGTGTATTGACATGATTTGAAAATTCTCCTCTAAGTATTTTCAGTATAAGAAGGCTCTGAAGGCCTCCCAGTACAACAATGAGACTGGAATCCATGGTGACATCTACCAAGGTTATCTTGGTTAGCGATGTAAGAGTGCAGAGAGAAACATTCTGCCAAATCTTTGTTTGAATCTGGTAGCTCTTCCCATTTCCACGTTTGTTGCTACCATACACTCGTAACTTCCTTACACAAGGAAATCTGCCGGAGGTAATGAGATTAACTGAATGTTCGTTTAGAGATAAACAAGAAAGGACTTGAAGATTATTAAAAGTAGTATGCTTTCGTGAAGAAGGTTCTGGTAGTTCAGTTGGCTCAGACAAGTATAAATGTCTTAAATCTTGCAGTTTCCAAATCCCCCTTGCTAAACTGTTGATAGCAGAACCTCTTAAGTCAAGAGTTAAAAGATTCCGAAGCTTGTGTATGGAATCTGGGATTGCCTTGAGCTTAGCACCTTTCAGCTTCAAGTACCTTAATTGGTTCAACTCACCAATGGCCTCTGGAATTGACTCAAGTTCCACGTATCCAAGATTTAACACCCGCACCAACTCTATACTTTGACGAAGGCCTTCCCACTGGCTTTTACGAATAGAAAGTGCGCATTCCGGAAAGCACAAGAAAGAACGAACACTTGAAAGACCACGAAATTCTGAGGACATGAAACCAATGGCCTTACCTTGCAAGGAAAGTCTCCGGGGTTTGCTGCCGATGGACAACAATTTGGCATCTTTATGAACCTCAAGAAATATGTCTTCAATCTCGGACATGCACAACTCTCGCATAAGACCATGCATAACACATGTTTTCACACCTCCGTCTAGTCTCCAAGTCGAGGGTTGGATCAAGCTTTCATCAATTAACTGCTCTAAATAATCTTCCGCAATGTCCTCCATGTTCTTGTTGGAATCTTCCTCTATGAATTCCTCAGCTATCCAAAATTGGATCAATTGCCTCACGGGAATCTCATAGTTTTTTGGGAATACCCCAAAATAGAGAAGGCACGGTTTCAAATGCGGAGGCAAGTGGTGGTAACTCAGAGCTAGTACGTCTCTGCACCGTGGCTTCCTTTTAGCAAGGTATGAATTCACATCAGGAATCCTGGACCATATAGCATGCCTTTTGTCGGTACCTGCTAGAAGATCTGCCAGTTGCACAATAGAAAGAGGTAATCCTTGACAAGCCTCTGCAAGATCCTTTGCGAGTTTTTCTACTTGACAACATTGATTATTTTGGAACAAATTCTTACAAACAAGTTCCCAATTAGTTTCTTGTCCTTCTCCTTCAAATTTCTCTATTCGGAATAACTGCTTACAGAAAAGTACCAGACTTTCCGTTGCATCAAGTTTTCTGATACAATGAGGAGATGAATTTGCATGCCGAGCAACCCGATTTATGCGGGTAGTGATCAGTATTCTGCATCCTTCTGATTTATCAGCCGGCAAAGCATCTTTCACCATGTTCCATGTTTCAGTATCCCATATATCATCAAAAACTATAAGATACTTCTTTCCGTTCAAATATTTTGACAATATTCCCTTCAGACTTTCGTCATCCATGTTTTGCAGATACTCAGATATTCTATCCTTTATTTTCCGCTGGTTCTCTTCTTGGAAAACTTCCATCCCATTCCAGCTAAGCCTCCATCTCTCTCTCCAGTAGTCCTCCAATATAGAGGAGATTCTATATGGTGGCATTCTTATAATTTGATTACTCCAGTTATAGAAATACTTACTTACTCCTTTAGCTCTGTCTAAACTGCTGTTGCTCGATCTACCCATACACTTCAGATTTTCAAGGAAAGGATCGACCATCACTCCCCATACAATTTGACGCACCAAGTCAGTATTTCTCTTCTCCAGATTTACCCAGGCACGGCAATTAAAGTGAGAAATTATCTGCTCATCATTGTTGAGTTTTTTGGCCATTGCTGTCTTGCCTGCGCCGCCCATGCCTGTTATGGATATTACACAGTGCTCCAAGTCCCCTCTGATGAGCCGATTCACCAAATCTTTGCACTCTTGTGCAAAGCCAATAACATTTTCGTCAACATCCCTTCTCAGTTTTTGCAACGCTTGCTCTGCTTCTGGTTCTTTCACAAGGCCTGCAACATTTGTTTCCTCAACATTATTGCTCAGTCTTTGGAACATTTCCAGAAGGTTTACATTGTCGGATTGGTTCACAGGGTCAAATGTCTTTCTATTTGCTAAAGCCTTTGAAATTCTCTTCTCAACTTTTTGAGCATGATCTGCTATTTCTTTAAGCTTACGGGTGTGCTCTTGGATGTACCACTGCTTCTCCTGCCAGTTTCTCCTTTGTTGTCTAGTCAAATAAAGTCTGTACCTACTTATGACATCTTCACCATCACGAACAGCGTTTCCGATTTGCATTTCTATCTCCTTTGTTACGTTATTCTTCTCAAGCTTCCATTGCAAATCCTTGATGAAGCCACGGATCACCCTAAGATCAGCATCCAGTGATTCCACGATTTCGTGTACTTGCCGAGGTTTATTTGCTTCATGTCTTTCCTTGATCGCCTTGAACGCCTGGACCACTTGGACACTGTCATTAACTGCACCTGCACCTGAAGCTAGGACTGCAGCTGCTGTACCAATAATTCCAAGCTCGATGGCCATTTTGGAAAATGGAGGAATGGCAAATTATAGAAAACTTGAGTGATTAGATTACATTATGAGCGTAGAAACCGGCGGACATAACTTCATTATGCTTTAAGGAGGAAAAGAAAAGTGTAAGATGCTTTTTTAGGGGTGGAACAAAAATGAAAATCTGAAGTGCCAAAATACCAATGACATAAATACTACTGCTAAATTTAAATAAAAATAATTAATGAAATTTCAACAAAAATACCAAAGACATAAGTTTGGCATGCTTTAAGAAGGAAAACAAGAAAAAAAAAAAANGATGCTTTTTCATCAGGGCAGAAAAAAAAAAAAAAAACATCTGAGGTGGCAAAATACCAATGACATAAATACTACAACAAAAAAAGTTTATATAAAAAGGAGTTGATATTTAGGTTATCAAATAACACCACAACCAATAAATATAGATACACTGAATTTGATCCCAATATTGAGAATTTTTCAAACCTTAAAAGACTAAATACTTAACCTTGCCGAGTCAAGTCAATATGTGGTTATGACAAGAAAAAAGTGACCCATAGAAGAAAATGAAAATGAGGACCAAGTAAGTCTATGTGGCCCCAAAGCAACCATATGGCATGACGAGAGTGTAGATTGTTCATCTGCTGTCAAACCAAAGAGTGGTCTTTATGTGTATTTATTATCCAGTATGTGGGCCACGTCTATTTATTGTGCAACGAATCAAGAAAATATGGTTAAAGTCTATTTGGCCCAGACAGTATAACAAAAGAATGGTTCCCACGTGGCATCTATTGTCAAAGTAAGCTCAAAGATAATTACTTAAATAAGGTTTAAAACTAAAATAACGCAAAAAAAAAAAAAAGACATAGAAATGTGACTTCTTCGAAGGTGTAGGATAAAAATGTCCCTCAATAATGTATAATGCCAAAGTCATATTAGAAAGTCTATGTGGCTGAGACATTATAACTTGAAGATGGATATATCTATCAAGACAAAAACATAGATGGCCCATTTATTGTCAAACAAAAGAATGGTTCTCACGGCATCTATTGTCAAAGTTAGCCCAAAGAAATAGAAAGATTACGACAAAGTTTATGAAGTCTAGACTCTTGAATTTAACGTTAGTGGGTGTGTACATGGTCCATTTAGTCTCTACAGACATTTCTACTCTTTAATAATAGAAATTTTTTTTTATGGAGCTTTGTGATACTTTTTTGACATAGCACCATGATAATTATTGATGTTAAAATATTTAATTTTAACTATTTATTTTTAATAATCAAGATTAATTACTTTTTATATCAATAATTATCATATCACCAAGTAAATGAAATATTACATACCTGTAGAATTTCCTTAATAATATTCTTGTTTTCTCCTTAAAAAAACACAAAATAATTGTCTCCATGTATATTTCTATGCATTGTTGTTTCTTTTACTTTTTTTTTTCTTTTTTGTGTGTTTTGGTCTTTGGTTGTTGCCTTGTGGGAGTTTATTTTTTCTTTCCATTTTTTTCTTCTTAACATACGAGAGTCCATTTGGAAGCCCTAGTCTAATTTTTTTCTTGGGTTTTGGAGGCTCTAGATGACAGATGAAGTTTATCCATGGGGAGGCCTTCATAAATAGTGGGCTTTACAACACCTCCTTTACTCAAATCAAATTTGAAACACTCAAAGGAAGAAATCTAAGACTGCCATTCCCAGGCCCAATACGTCAACAATTTTCAGAAAATAAATAAATGACCATACAGCAAACAAAAACTAAATGAAAATATTATAAATACCATTTCTGCAAAAAAGAAAAAATAATTCTATACAACAAAACTAAATGCAATATACTAATATGCAATTATATATATATTGAAAATTATTATGCTACCACTTCTTTAAAGTGAAAGGGAGTATTATCACACTTCCCTCAAAACTTTTTATTTAGACATAAATAACTCTGTTTATGGGTCATTACAAAGTTCTTACAAAATCAAAGTGATTCCATATGAGTCTAAATAGGTAAGAAGTAGCTAAAGTACATAGATTGGGCCATAAAAAAAAGTTATATTCTGCATAAACTTTATCTTATAACTTCTAATTTATGCCATTTTTGCTAGCATTTAACTAATTTTTACTAACTAGATTGTTCTTATTGATAAGAGCTTCAAAATGAGTTCAAAAACTATGACTAATTCGGTCCAAAATAAAATTTTTGAGAAGAGTGATTGTGTTACCTCTTACTTTTGCCCCAGGTTTGATAAGTCTAGCTTCATCTAAAGGTTGAGATTAAGCTCCAGTTCCTAGGTTATAAAAAAAAAGTGATAATATATCCCTTACATATTTATTTGTTTGCACATTTTTTTTGGTTGTACCTAAATCTAGGTGTTAATCTTGTGTCCACACAAGAATTCCTTTCTAAAATGTATCACATCTCACTGTCACTACGTTTTCAAGCTTAGGTGTAGGAGAAGCGTAAAACTCTAAGTACTCTTCATCTAGTTTCTGCAAAAATAAAAAATAAATAAAAACTCTCCATCTGGTTCATCTGCATGACTTGCTTGTGCGAGTAAACAATAATACAACATAACTAAGCAACCAATGATGAATTTTAGTCAAATTAAAGAATCCAACAGAGTGTCATTTGCTAGGTTCTTGGTGGCTGCGCTAGGGTTTCTGGCTGCAACCCTAGGAATTTTGGTGTGTAGTTGTTTGTCAACCTTAATGTCGTGCAGTTGGCTGAATTCTAGATCTCAAACAAAGTTAGTAATAAGTGGGTTCAAGATCCTTGCCTATCAAGGTACTTTAACAAGCAATCATAAATTGAACTAACTTTATTGAATTGAACAAGAAAAATTTAACGAACAATCTTAAATTGAATAAACGAAGAACAAAGAACAAGAAACAAACTGGAATTTGAAATGAAAGCAAGGAAACTGCAATAGAAACAAGTAAAAATGGTGGTAAATGAGGATGACCTTTTCTTTTCTTGCATACTTGAAACTGGTAACTTGATTACTGTGCTGCTAAAGCCATGTACTGTTAACTCTGACGTTATGCTCAACTTCCCCAGTAATTTTAATCTTAGGAAGCTAACAAAGTAACAATCTACTTGGTTATGACTTCTTGACTTAACTTGTTATTATCGGTAAGCATCCTTCTATGTTGGATTTGCAGGTTAGCTTCAAAACCACCTTGTCACTAAACTCTCATCCCAACTAGTTATCTTTTTCACTTGAGTCCATTTTGCTGGTTGTAGCCCAATGCCTCTCATTCAAAGAAGCACTGAACCAGAAAACCCAACCCACCCTTTCAATCTCACATTTTATACAACACCCCGTTTCTATTAAGAAGAAAAATAATCATCATTTTGTTCAAATATATCCAAATTATTAGATACTTCTAGTGTATGCACATCACAAGACACAAAAATGAACTGTAGGTGTAATTTATATGTGGGATTTATTTTTTGAAGTGTCTAAAAATGCACATAAATCTAATGTATGGAATTATTCCATTAACGAGAGGAAGTGTCTCTCTCTGTCTTCAGTTTAGATTTCCATTTAGTTTAACTTACTGAACTATTTGAGCTTTCTAACTTAAAAAAGATGGAGAACCAGTGATCTCATAAAAAAAATATTAAAAATTTTAATTTTTTAGTTTAAGTCCATTTTTTCCTTTGACTTTCATACAAAATGAAATAATTCTTTTAGATAGTATGGTGCTCCCCATGTGGTACCATTTTTTGCCAAAATCTATATCAATAGTCTCTACCCCCAAAAAAAAAAGGGTGGTTCTAACATATTAGAAAAATATTTGATATTTTTTTGACATGACAACATAATATAATAGTTAATCTAAAAAGTATTTAATCTTTTTTGTTAAAAATAAACGGTCAATATTAAATATGTTTACATTAACGGTGATTACTGCTATCACATTAGGGATGTATCACATACTTCCATGATATTTGAGAAAAGTAAAAACAAAAAAATGGTCAACTTTTAGGTTTTGGTACTAACTTATCTTCTTTCTTTTCAAGTGGAAATTTGTAAAAAATTATCTATACACGAATCTCATGCATGTGAACAACTTGACTTGGAAAAGATTTATCAACATATATATATTGTACTGGATGCATGATTATCGTTTCCTAATTTATAAGAATAAGGATGTATATATCTATATATCAAGACAAAAACATACTATGCCAGATGCCAAAGTCAAAGGTTTAGATACAAACTCCTAATTAATAAAGAATATCACTGTTTTATGCATCAGATGTGATTTAAGCAAACAAATTGTCTTAGAAAAATATATGAAGGTTATAAAAACAAGTCTTTTTTTTTTATATGAAAAAAATATTCAAAATGTTTCATTCTCATGTATTTAAACGGTTAAAAATATTTTAGAACTTATCAACATATTTATTTGAGTATCTCAACAACCTTGTGTGATTCGTTATTCCACAATATACAAGTCAACGGTAGGTTTAGGTACAAACTTTTTTTGAAAAAGATGTCATTTTCATACACCAAATCTCATTTAAATAAATAAATTGCCTTGAAAAAATGCACAATGATTTTAAGTTTAGATAACAAGTTTTTTATTAGCAGCAAAGAAAAAAGTCTTAAACAATCATTTCTTATATTTAAAATGTAGCTAACTTTTACACACACGAAAAAATATATGGCCAAGTTTAGAATCTTTCAGTCTCTGTTATTTAAATATTACAAATATTGAAAAAATTAACAACATATATTTTTAATTAGTATCATGCATGATATATAATTCCAATCTCCAGCTGCCAAAATACAAGTCAATTGTACTGTTACATTTAATCTTTTGGAAATACCAAGACACGAGAGAGCATTATAGAATTTTTGGCAGGAGATCTCATCATATGATAATTGTAATTTAGGAAGCAATTAGTGGTTGGTTCCTTGGCATATATGATGGAAGCCATACTTTTCCCATAAACATGAGAGTCTAGATTGACTTTTGATGCTCCTGGAACAGCGCATGGCTGCTACCCGACTAGATGACTAGAACCATGGTTAAGATAGACTAGCATTTCGTTAATTTTAACCAGGCCTTGGCTTTGTCAAAACTGAGTAGTTCCTAGTTATATTATACCCACTAAAATAGATGCTTTCTCATTTTTGCTCCTAGTTAATTTGAACCAGGCCTTGGCTTCACTGTAGAGTAGAATCAAATATGACATTGCACTTTCGAATCAATTCCTACTAGTTTTAGTACCGGAAGGTTTCGAAGCTTTGCCAATGTAGTAGTAGTGTCAGATTCCAAGACTTGAACATGCATTGGGGTTATCTTCTCAAGGTTCTAATCCTAAGGGTTTGTCCTAGTGATAAAGATGCAATATATTCATCAAAGCTAGTCAAAGTTCAAATTCTTAAACTAGTATCCATATGAATTTTTCTCCTGAATTCACTAGACTGATGATGCTGAGAGTGTGTCTTTAAAATCACTTAGGTAAAGACTTAGTCTCGGGGCACGAAATTTGACCCGGTGATACCCTTATTGTTAAAAGTTAAAACAAAACAAAAAAAAAAAAATTCTTCTCAAGTTTAAATGATTCTAAACTTTTATTCATTGATGTATCTTTCTATAGGACATATACATGTCTAGAGAGATTTCAAATACATCTTATTGCATACTTAGTAAGAGGAACTTTGACAGTGCTGTAACTCTAGGAAGCACATTAATCTCCAACAGATAAATGAACATTAATCTCCATATAAGCACGCCTCTAACTGAATAAAAGCATATGGAGTCTAACTGCTCCGACCTTGGAAAAGAGTATGTGCGCCATGCCAATGCAACATTTGTGGTTGCATCAATGAAAGTAGCAATTGCCTTCCTTGACTTCAACTGGAGCAAAATTACAACCTGGAAGAATTGTACCAAAGATACATAGCAGGATCAAATTACTATTTGCATCTATATATTTGATATTTTGAATCATAAAACATCTAAATTCTTTGAAAGTTACTATTATACTGAAAGCAAATGAGAATAGATTAAGGTAGAGAAAACAACCGTGCCTTGTAATTTGCTCAAGCCGTCAGTTTCTTTGGTCAGCTGCTTGTTGAGCAGGATGAATTACAATCTTAAACCCGCAACCTTTCTTTTTCATTTCTTCAAGCATTGTCGTCAATTCCTGGGAGGGACCATGCACGTGAACTTCTTGCAGAGAAGTTAACTCGTTCAATGGAACCACCTTTAGATTTTTGCATTCCTTGATAATCAAGCGCTGAAGGCCTTGCATCGCTTTCTTATCGAGAATGAAGTTTTGGATGGGAAAGTGTGCCATTTGGAGGACGCCGAGTTTGATAAAACCTTCAGTAACACAGAGTGTATTGACATGATTTGAAAATTCTCCTCTAAGTATTTTCAGTATAAGAAGGCTCTGAAGGCCTCCCAGTACAACAATGAGACTGGAATGCATGGTGACATCTACCAAGGTTATCTTGGTTAGCGATGTAAGAGTGCAGAGAGAAACATTCTGCCAAATCTTTGTTTGAATCTGGTAGCTCTTCCCATTTACACGTCTGTTGCTACCATACAGTCGTAACTTCCTTACACAAGGAAATCTGCTGGAGGTAATGAGATTAATTGAATGTTTGTTTAGTGATAAACAAGAAAGGACTTGAAGATTATTGAAAGTAGTATACTTTGGTGGAGAAGGTTCTGGTAGTTCAGTTGGTTCAGACAAGTATAAATGTCTTAAATCTTGCAGTTTCCAAATCCCCCTTGGTAAACTGTTGACAGCAGAACCTCTTAAGTCAAGAGTTAAAAGATTCCGAAGCTTGCATATGGAATCTGAGATTGCCTTGAGCTTAGCACCTTTCAGCTTCAAGTACCTTAATTGGTTCAACTCACCAATGGCCTCTGGAATTGACTCCAGTTCCACGTATCCAAGATTTAGCACCCGCACCAACTCTATACTTTGACGAAGGCCTTCCCACTGGCTTTTATGAATAGAAAGTGCGCGTTCCAGAAAGCACAAGAAAGAACGAACACTTGAAAGACCACGACATTCTGAGGACATGAAACCAATGGCCTTACCTTGCAAGGAAAGTCTCCGGGGTTTGCTGCTGATGGACAACAATTTGGCATCTTTATGAACCTCAAGAAATATATCTTCAATCTCAGACATGCACAACTCTCGCATAAGACCATGCATAACACATGTTTTCACACCTCCGTCTAATCTCCAAGTCGATAGTTGGATCAAGCTTTCATCAATTAACTGCTCTAAATAATCTTCCGCAATGTCCTCCATGTTCTTGTTGGAATCTTCCTCTATGAAGTCCTCAGCTATCCAAAATTGGATCAATTGCCTCACGGGAATCTCATAGTTTTTTGGGAATACCCCAAAATAGAGAAGGCACGGTTTCAAATGCGGAGGCAAGTGGTGGTAACTCAGCGCTAGTAAATCTCTGCATCGTGGCTTCCTTTTAGCAAGATATGAATTCACATCAGGAATCCTGGACCATATAGCATGCCTTTTGTCGGTACCTGCTAGAAGATCTGCCAGTTGCACAATAGAAAGAGGTAATCCTTGACAAGCCTCTGCAAGATCCTTTGCGACCTTTTCTACTTGACAACATTGATTATTTTGGAACAAATTCTTACAAACAAGTTCCCAATTAGTCTCTTCTCCTTCTCCTTCAAATTTCTCTATTCGGAATAACTGCTTACAGAAAAGTACCAGACTTTCTGTTGCATCCAGTTTTCTGATACAATGAGGGGATGAATTTGCATGCCGAGCAACCCGATTTATGCGGGTGGTGATCAGTATTTTGCATCCTTCTGATTTATCAGCCGGCAAAGCATCTTTCACAATGTTCCATGTTTCAGTATCCCATATATCGTCAAAAACTATAAGATACTTCTTTCCATTCAAATATTTTGACAAGATTCCCTTCAGACTTTCGTCATCCATGTTTTGCAGATCCTGAGATATTCTATCCTTTATTTTCCACTGGTTCTCTTCTTTGAAAACTTCCATCCCATTCCAGCTAAGCCTCCATCTCTTTCTCCAGTAGTCCTCGAATATAGGCATTCTTATAATTTGATTAATCCAGTTATAGAAATACATACTTACTCTTTTAGCTCTTTCTAAACTGCTGTTGCTCGATCTACCCATACTCATCAAATTTTTGGGGAAAGAATCCACCACCACTCCGCATACAATTTGACGCACCAAGTCAGTGTTTCTCTTCTCCAGATTTACCCAGGCACGGCAATTAAAGTGAGAAATTATCTGCTTATCATTGTAGAGTTTTTTGGCCAGTGCTGTCTTGCCTGCGCCGCCCATGCCTGTAATGGATATTACACAGTGCTCCAAGTCCCCTTTGATGAGTTGATTCACCAAATCTTTGCACTCTTGTGTAAAGCCTATAACATTTTCGTCAACATCCCTTCTCAGTTTTTGCAACGCTTGCTCTGCTTCTGCTTCTCTCACAAGTCCTTGGTTCCCAGGGTCAAATGTCTGTCTATTTGCTAAAGCCTTTGAAATTCTCTTCTCAACTTTTTGAGCATCATCTGCTACTTCTTTAAGCTTACGAGTGTGCTCTTGGTTGTACCACTGCTTCTCCTGCCAGTTTCTCCTTTGTTGTCTAATTAAATAAAGTCTGTACCTACTTATGACATCTTCACCATCACGAACAGCATTTCCGATTTGCATTTCTATCTCCTTTGTTACGTTATTTTTCTCAGGCTTCAATTGCAAATCCTTGATGAAGCCACAGATCACCCTAAGATCAGCATCCAGTGATTCCACGATTTCGTGTACTTGCCGAGGTTTATTTGCTTCATGTCTTTCCTTGATCGCCTTGAACGCCTGGACCACTTGGACACCATTATTAACTGCACCTACAGCTGAAGCTATGGCTGCAGCTAATGTACCGATAATTCCAACCTCGATGGCCATTTTGGGAAATGGAGGAATGGCAAATTACAGAGAACTTGAGTGATTACATTATGAGGGTAGAAAACGGCGGACATAAGTTTATCATGCTTTAAGGGGGAAAAGAAAAGTGTAAGATGCTTTTTCAGGGGTGGAACAAAAATGAAAATCTGAGGTGCCAATATACCAATGACATAAAAACTACAACAAAAAGAATTTATATAAAAAAGAGTTGATATTTAGGTTATCAAATAACACCACAACCATAAAAATAGATACACTGGATTTGATCTCAATATTGAAAATTTTTCGAACCTTAATAAAGACTAAATACTTAACTTTGCCGGGTCAAGTCAATATGTCATCATGACAAGGACAAAGTGTTACGTAACCCATAGAAGAAAATGAAAATGAGGACCAAGTCTATGTCGGCATGACGAGACTGTAGATGGTCCATCCATCTATTATCAAACAAAAGAGTGGTCTTTATGTGTATTTATTATCCAGTATGTGGGCCACGTCCATTTATTGTGCAACGAATCAAGAAAATATTGTTAAAGTCTATGTGGCCATGACAGTACAACTGGAATGTTTCCTCGGCTTTTTGACCCCAATAATATAGTTGGATAACTTATTTACATAATTAGAGTAATCTAAAACTTAATTATATAAATAATATAATTTTTTTTAAAAAAAAAAAAGTTTTGAATGTTGCAGGTCTCACTGGACACGTCGGAGGCCCCACGGTGTGTCATCATGGGACACGCCGGGGGCCCCACGGCGCGTCCCTCCGTCTCTTTTCTTCTCAGCTTTTCTGCACATTACCTCGAAGGTTCTTATGAGAGAGATCAAGCTTCTCTACTATTGAGTGGTTCCCCCAGCTAACACCTTGCTAAGAGCAGTAATTTGAGTTGTTCATATCCCATCCAGGTACTTTAAGCTCTGTGTTAATGGCACCAATATACTTTTGGTCCTGGAACTGAGCACCCACAAGCTGAGATTTTGACAGAAACCCAACTAGCAGGAGATACAAGAAGCACATAATTTCCATCGCTGGATAATGTTCTCCACTGGAGTGATAGTGCTTTCACTCAATAGTGTACTCCAAAACCCAGAGCTGTGCTCAAATGTATACCAAACTCTGTAACAGCAACATCAACTAGTCCTTGTTTTCTCTTCCTTTCAACAAACCCACTCGGTTCCTTTCCCCTTTTTCTTGAAAAGTTGAGGACTTGAGAGTATATATTCTGAATTGGAAGAAAATTCCAACTTTATCTCTTGCTTTATCAGCTACTACTTGCCTCACTTGCTACAATGAAGATTCAGAGCTTCTAGTGAAAGCTTGTGGAAGGACATGGAGGAAGAGATGGAGGGACGCGTCGTGGGGCCCCCAGCGTGTCCCATGATGACACGCCGCGGGGCCCCTGGCGTGTCCGGTGGGACCCGCAACATTCAAAACTTTTTTTTTTTTATTTTTAATTTTTTAAAAACTACATTATTTATGTAATTAAGTTTTAGATTACCCTAGTTATGTAAATAAGTTACCTAACTACATTATTAAGGTCAAAGAGCCTGTTTCCTCTCATATAAAAGAATGGTTTCCACGCAGCATCTATTGTCAAAGTAAGCTTAAAGTAGACATAATGACTTAAATAAGGTTTAAAACTAAAATAACGCAAAAAAAAAAAANTCCTATACTCCTTTTACACCTTAGCAGTCCAAACTTGACAGGTTGTGAGCATAGGCTGTATGTTTAGGATCTGTTTGGGAGTTTAAAGTGTAAGGAAACAGGAAAGGAGAGGAGAAGAGAGGAAATGGAAGAAAAGGAAAAGAAGAGAAAAAGAGAAGTTTTTTTTTTTTCTTGGTTGAATGATTAAAATAAGTAAGGAAAAGGGAAAGGAAAATAAATATCATATTATAAAGCATGTTTACAAATTTACCTTTAAGTAGACATATTTAATATAAAATTTAATAATATAATATACTTTTTTCTCTCTTAATAAATTATTTTTAATACTCTAACAATAAAGGAATATAATAGTCGTTGTTGCAGATTTTCTGTGCATAGTTAATTTGGATTGGATTTGGATGTACTGTTTATAAATGTTAAGTTATTTTTTTTAAAAAAAAAATGGTTTCATTGGAATCATTTATATACTGTCTAATTGTTATAATATACATATATATTTTTTTTATGTGCAATTGAAGATAGGAAAAGTAATTTACAAGAAATCAAATTGTAGAGATTAAAACTATCAATTTGATTGAATAGTAATTAATAAATCTGTCAATCTAATTCTCATGGTCAATTTAAAAAGAATTAGATAGAAAAAGTTTATTAAAAAAATCTACAATAATGAAATAACGTATGGGTCATGGCCAAAACCCAAAAGGAAAAAAATTACGGATGGCTACGGCTATTTTACATTTGTGAAGGTCCACTTTCTGTGGGTCCAACATAGAAAATAATATAGGAAGTGGGTCCCGTGGAATAGAAGAAAAGAAGAGCGAAAAGACGTCGCATTGGCATAGTGTCAGAAGAAATGGAGAAGGAAGCAAACAAGGGATATGGGTGAGGAATTTTTTTAAAAAAATGGGTATAATAGTCATTGTCATAAGTTTTTTTTTTCTTTCTCCAAACTCTTAATTTGAAAGAATACAGAAGTTGAATAAAAAAGGACTCAAGGATTAGAATTAATTTTTGAGAAAAGTTTAAAAAATCCATTTGAACTCTATATTTTGTGCGTTTTAGCTTTTATACTTAAAAAATGTAAAAAAGACCTCATTCAACTATAAAAAGGTGTACTTTACTTTTACGATCCTGATGTCCGTCCATTAATGGATAGAAGAAGAGATTTGAATATTATAATTTAATCCCAAATTTTTTTAAATATTACTTTTTAACCCCAATTTTTATAAATTTATTTTCATTTATATCCTTATAAAATTATACTATGGCCCAAATTAATTACATCATGTGCACATTAATGAACAAACGTCAAGGTCGAGGGATAAAATGCATCTTTTCGTAGTTAAAAGAGGTTTTTCCTACGTTTTTAAAGGATGAGGGCTAAAGCGCATAAAGTGTATAGTTCAAGAAGCTTTTTTAGACTTTTCCTTTAATTTTTTAGTGTTTTTTTTTTAGAGTTAAATTTCTCAAACAAAAGAAATGAAAGTTTTATTATTTTTTTCTATTTTTCTTTTCCTTTTAAAATAACTCACAAACAGATCTTTATAAACTGTAAAAAAAAAAAAATGAGAAGAAAATATTCAACTTTTATTCACCTATGTATTTTACTACAAAACATACATACATATTTGGTAAAAGGAACTTCAAGAGAGTGTTGTAACTGTAGGAAGCACATTAATCTCCATCAGATAAATGAAACACAATCACTCTACATATAATCATGCCTTTTAACTAAAGTAGCTGAAATTTATATAGATCTCAAACAAAGTTAGTAATGAGTGGGTTTAAGATCCTTGGCTATGAAGATACTTTAACAAGCAATCATAAAATTGAAACTTTATTTAATTGGAAGGAACAGTACAAGAATTGAAGAAGAGAAATGTAACGAGCAATCTTAAATTGAATAAACGAAGAACAAAGAACAAGAAACAAGCTGGAATTTCAAATGAAAGCAAGGAAACTGCAGGAAACAAGTAAAAATGGTGGTAAATGAGGATGACTATTTCTTTTCTTGCATACTTGGAAACTGGTAACTATGTGTACAGTTATAGCTTCATCAAGGATTCTCAGTCGAAAGTCTGACAAGAATAACGTACATAAAAATTGAAGTCCACAATTACTGAAGAATAGTGTAGCCCTTATTGAAGTTCAAACTGCAGAGAAGCACTGAACCAAACAAGCCAATCTAATTGCATAGGGGAAGTACAATATGGATAATAGTAGAGAGAATGAGCGCTTTGATTTACGTGTGATTATATTGAAAAATGAGTCGTCACCTTTTTTAGTGGCTATATTATTTTGAAGAAATTCAAAATTGATGTGAAAGAAGAGAATATCAAGACTTTGGGAGAAGGAAAATTTAATGCTAATGGATTGTTTTATATTTAAAAAAGAAAAACTTAATGTTGGCACATAACAAATGCTAAATATTAAAACAATTTAAGATTAAAAATTACTAAAAGAGTTTTTTGGTAATTTGACCAAAATAATACAAGTGGACAAATTNATTTTAAATGATCTTTGAATGAGACAAATGGCATAACTTTTCAATCATGCTTTTTTGCTTTATAATATTTATAATATGGGATTTTTTAAGCTATATTTGACATTAGTAGAAAATAGCACAATATTTTAGTCAATTGAATGAGTTTTCTTATAAAATGTAGCGTAAAACTTTTTTTTAATTATTGAAAAATGTAGCTATTGACAAATTTGTCCTTTAAAAATTTTCGATGACAAATTAGTCCTCCGATAAACAAAATCAGTGAAAAAAAAGGAGGACTTGAATGAAAAAATGAGGGTTTAAACATAGCTCGGCAAGATCAGTGAAAGAATTTTAAGAAAGGGGTCCAGAATTTTTCTTATTAAAATACCAGATGACTAATTTGTCAAACAGAATAATAATTCAATGACCAATTTGTCACTGAAAATTTTTGGAGGACGAATTTGTCAATAACTACATTTTTCAAAGACTAAAAAAAAGTTTTACTCTAAAATATATTAAAAACATGATATAAAAAAATATGTCAAATTATTTTTTTTATTGAAATTTTTTTAATTCTTTTAATACATTTTTTTTTGTATAGTATGTTTATGTTTTTTTTTTTTTAACTGTACCCTTTAAAAGTGTAGCTTAATGCTTAAGAAATCCACATTTTGCTTTAGATAGATAATCGGAGCATTGAACTTGACGGTACATTTTCTCTAAAGATAAAGGTCCACCAAACGGCTGGGTCCTTTACTCTTCTCATAGACATGTTTCACTGAATTTAAGGAGAGCAGGCGAAGAGAGAAAGAGGAAGTGGAGAAGGGGGAAAGAGAAAAGGAGGAAAAGAAAGCAAAGCAGAGAGGGCAAGCAAACAATGATGATGATATTAGGTTCAGTGGTTCTCGGAGGTCTTCTAGTGTTCTTGTTTCATTTTTCCAACTTATTGTTTCTGAAGCCAAGATTAATCAGAGCAAAGCTTCGAAAGCAAGGGATCAATGGGCCTTCTCCTCACTTCTTCTTGGGCAATATCCCAGAAATTAAGAGTATTCAGCTCCAACTTCAATCATTGTCAACAGCAACTTCACAAGAGAAAGATACCTCTATTTCTCATCGCTGGCCTTCCTCTCTGTTCGCTCACCTGGAAAAGTGGAGAAACCAATACGGTACACTTTCTACCTCCATTGCTGTTAGATTTTCTCAGTTATCTTCTTTCTTTCCCACTGGAAAAAAGAATTTTTTTTTTTTTAACAAAAAAAGCTCAATAATCACTATTCATTTTCCATATTTCCCAACTACACAAAATTTATATTCCTAGAGAAAAAAGGCAGAAACAATAAAAAAAAAACCGGTTGCTTTTGAATTGGTTATGTTTTATTCAGTTTTGGCGTCTTTTTTAATTTCAAAGGGAAAGAAAAAGTTGACACTTCACTGGATAACGACAAAAAATGATAAAGAAACAACTAAAAAAATACTATTTGGTTTTGCTTCTTGTTTTATAGTGTTTGTAATCTTTAGTTCTAATCTGCAAAGAATCTATTTCTGGCAAAAAACAATTGAAAGTGGGTGGAATGGTTCATGTCAGTGAGAAGTTTTCACATGCATCAATCCAATCTAGGGAATTCACTTTTCATCATAGGAAAAAATTGTGGATATGGGTTTCTATACTGCTGAATTAATGAGATCGTATTGGGGTAAAGAGCAGTAACATAAGCTATTAGGTGTGGTCTAATGACGAGGGGTTTGGGCGATTTGCATGACGCTAGAGTTCTAGCCTCCGTGCCATCATATAACCATAAAAAAAGAAGAGTAAGATAATTAATTACTTTAGTTGGCTTTCTCTGCCGTGTTATTTAGATGCAAATTTTGACTTAATCAGATATTTTCAGGATCTATTTGCTTGTATTCTACTGGGAGTATACAGTGGTTGCTGGTTACAGATATTGAGATGGTGAAGGAAGTCAGCCTATGCACCTCTTTGAATCTAGGGAAGCCTTCTTATCTATTCGAAAGTTACGGCCCACTCTTTGGGCAGGGCATATTATCATCAAGTGGGCCAATTTGGGCTCACCAAAGGAAGATTATTGCTCCTGAACTATACCTTGATAAGGTCAAGGTAAGTTGCTGCCTTATGGTTTATTTTTAACATCCTTTCACCACTCCCTCCCCCTTGCCTCTTTTTCATCCCAAGCCCTACCTAAGATAACAGGGAAAATAAGAAAAGGAACGAAGTAAGCAAAGTATTTTAACCTTAAAAAGTTCATTCAATGGGGTTGGGGATCCAAGTTTACTACCAATTATTGTGAAATATTTTGCTGTTAGAAGTTGATGATCATATGTACTTAATTGTACAAAATTATGAATGCTAAAGCATTTAATGAGTGAATGGAACCACCAAAACCAAGCACAATATGAGCTTTTCCTGTCTTAAAATAGATTCATTTGAAGGAGTAGATTGATCTTTTGCTGTCTTAAAATTATGTTAAAGGGCATGGTCAATGTGATAGTTGACTCCACAAATATTATCTTGAGGTCTTGGGAGACTAGGCTTGAAAGTGAGGGAGGAGCAGTTTCAGAGATTAAAGTTGATGAAGACTTGAGGAGCTTGTCAGCAGACATTATTGCAAGAGCTTGTTTTGGGAGCAACTATACTGAGGGAAAAGAAATATTCACAAAGCTTAGAGATCTTCAAAAAGTCATATCCAAGATAATTGCTGGAATTCCTGGCTTTCGGTATGCATGATTATACAATAAAGACATTTATTGTTATGAGAGATATCTTATGTACTCTTTTTTTTTTTTTTTTTTTTTTTTTTTTTTTGTGGCTTGCATCTTGGCCATATATTAGCATATTATGTTGTTCTACTTGTTTTTGTTTCTTTTTCCTTGCTAAGGTACTTGTTCATTTTACTAATGAGGAATTTGGTATCATAAACTGCTTAGATACTTGCCAATCAAAATCAACAGGGAGATGTGGAGATTAGAGAAGGATATAAACTCAACTATTTCAAAGCTTGTAAAACGTCGCCTCCAGGCTGCTCAAGAGAAGGACCTTTTACAAATGATACTTGAGGGTGCAAACAGTTATGAGGGCAGTAATGGCCTTGCTTCAAATCCTATCTTGAATGACAAGTTCATAATAGATAACTGCAAGAACATATTCTTTGCTGGACATGAGACTACTGCAATTACAGCATCATGGTGCTTGATGTTGTTAGCTGCACACCAAGATTGGCAAGATCGTGCTCGTGCAGAGGTGCTTGAAGTTTGTGGAAATGGTCCCCCGGACGCAAGTACACTCCGAAGCATGAAGATGGTATGTCTTGCACAACTCGATCTGGCTGTATGCTAACATTGAATGTTGCTATGAATTCCATTACCCTGAAATTATATAACTTGATTTTTGACATTAGCAGAATACCATTTAATTTTCATATAATAGATCAAAAATGGGATGCTTATTCCAGAATGACTTCTAATGCATATCAAGCAATTATTTGTGAATGGAAAAAATAAATGTGTGCTTTAGAACTTCTCCTGTCATTGAGCCAGAGAGTTTTGTCTGGTCATGAAGTTTTATAATTTGGAGAGAAACTTCAATCCTATATTGTCCTATTTAATTGCATATAAACCTCTCAAGAATGGCGAGGAACATAAGCACAGACATTTTGACTTATTTGATTGATTGGACTGTAAATGAGAGCTTTCATAAAAAATCAAACAAAAGAATACGTTCTCCGTCCATGCTATTTAAGAAGTCTTAGTTTGGAAAGTGACAAATATTTTCATTTCAATATTTCATTTTTCTTTTTCTTTTATTGCTGGCAATATGGTTGCCCACCGACTTACTCTGGTCTCAACATCTTGATGATGTTGTGGTTTAGATTTAGGATTACCCTCCCTTCATCTATGACATTCTTTTTATAGATGTTTTTGTTCTTTAATGATGTTGTTGTTTTCCCTCAAAAAAAAAGTTTCATTTTTCATTTTTAAAGAAAAAATCCAAGTTAGTATCTTCCAAGTTTGATCATGAACATTCTCATTGATTGAAAACTTCTATGAAAATGGTACATTTGCAGTTAACCATGGTGATTCAAGAGACCTTGCGGCTTTACCCACCAGCAGTATTTGTGATTAGAACAACCTTCGAAGATATTAAATTCAAAGACATTCAAATTCCAAAAGGAATGAACATTCAGATTCCAATCCAAATATTGCAGCAAGACCCTGAGCTCTGGGGACCTGATGCCCACGAGTTCAAACCAGAAAGATTTGCAAATGGGATTCTTGGTGCATGCAAGACTCCACAGGCTTATATACCATTCGGGGTTGGGACTCGTGTCTGTGTTGGCCAGCAATTAGCCATGACAGAACTCAAGGTGATTTTATCTCTCATTCTGTTGAAGTTTCACTTCTCTCTCTCATCAAGTTACCAGCATTCACCCACTTTTCGATTGGTTATAGAACCAGGTCAGGGAGTTGTTCTCAATATGAGGAGAATTTAAACATGAAGATGTAACCAAATGGCCTGCCCTCAAGGCTTATGGGTTCCATATTTGAACCCAAAGTTAAAAAAAAAAAAAAAACAAAACAAAACAAACAACATGAAGATGTGTAGAATGTTTCTTTTCCTTTTACTTTATAAAGTTTACTTTGAAAACCTTACTTGGCCTTTTTTTTCTATAATGTCATCTTAGTTCTATATATGTGGATTACTCTTATCTTTTCTGTGTCAAAGGCGTCCTTAGAAAGTTATAAAGGCATGTTTACTTTTTAGCAACTGTTTATGATTACAGAGGACATTGTTCATTTTAATAACAAATTAATCTTAGCCATTAAATATTTAAATAATACGTTCTTTCAAAGTGGATATTGTTTACTATAACAAGATAAAAAGGAAAAATGCAACTGCCATTAAATTTACATTGTGGGCTGATAATGGATGGATTTCTACAACTAAACATAGTAACAACAGATCCTTGAATTTTTGTAAATTAATCAATACTTTCTTACACAAAAAATTATACTGTTACTGTTGAAATGCACAGTTTATGGTGTGAACTAATTAAACCCCTGATGAATACCATTGCCAAATCCCTTGGACCATTGTCTTCTTTATGGAAATTTCCAGGCATCGATAAAATCAGGATGAAACTAGCCTTGTTCGATGAACAAGAGTTTTATGCTGTCATTGACTCCCCAGAGAAGATATAGGAGCCACTTTGAAACAGTGGTTTTGCAAAAGCTTTTAGACTAAAATTAAAAGATTTTATGTAAAAAGTTCTTATACAATAAATAAATTGAAAAAAAAAATAACAAGCATTGTTAGCAAATCGTAGTCTTTGAATCTGTTTTGCAAAGAGCCTTTTTCCCTCTTAGTGGAACCAAAGTTTGTCCAGATCATGTTTTCCTTTTATGAAGACATTCTACAATGCATCTAAATTTTCCTAATATAAAGTGAATTTTGGTATTTTATGAAAAAAAAAGTAATTTTGGGTACGTTTAGCTAAATAAATATGTTATTGGTTATGGGTATTCCAAGCTCGATGGCCATTTTGGGAAATGGAGGAATGGCAAATTACCGAAACCTTGAGTGATTACATTATAAGGGTAGAAACTAGTGGACATAAGTTTATCATGCTTTAAGGGGGAAAATAAAAAGTTTATGATGCTTTTTGAGGGGTGAACAAAAATGAAAATCTGAGGTGCCAAAATACCAATGACATAAATACTACTGCTAAAATTAAACAAAAAAAATTAATGAAATTTCAATATAATAATATCGTAATGTTGATCAATTCCAATAATTAGTTATTAATGGCATTGGCAGTAATTGCCAAGGCACCGTCTTCTGTCTTGGATGAGAGGCATTGGGCTACAATCAGCAAAATGGACTCAAGTTAGAAAGACAACTAGTTGGGATGAGAGTTTAGTGACAAGGTGGTTCTGAAGCTAACCCGCAAACCCAACATAGAACTTAGAAGGATGCTTAACAAGTTGAGTAAACAAGTCATAACCAAGTGGATAGTTGAAACAAAAAATTTTGAGATTGAATCAAGTTTTTTATGCCCCTCTAGGTCTAATCTCCTCAATTTATTCTGGTATTTCTGTCGGGTTTTTCATTGTTTTCGATATTTCTCTCTTTTCAAGTTATGTTCTTTCTCTCTTTATCTTCCCCAAGGTAATCTTCTATTCAGATTTTTCTTTTACATGATCTGATGTTTCCCCTTACAGCAAATCTTTCATTATCAAGAACATATATGAGGTGAATTTGTGAGCTTTGCAGATTTAAGGGGTAAATGACTAGAATAATAAAGTTTAGATAACAAAATACTCAAATACTGATGTTTTGAAACTTATTACTTGAGTACCGATGTTTTAAATTTTTTTGATATTAAGTTTGATACAATGTTAAGTTGCACTACTAACAAATAGTGTGACATGTTGAGTTTAGCCATTATCGATTGGTGTGACTCAAGAAACTAAATAATATTCTCAATTGAGTTGCGCCATTTGTAATGAGAATTACAAAGGAAAAAATTTATGTAAAATTACTTAGGTTCTTGTACTATTATTGTTCTCCTATTAAAAAAATGACATAAAGACTATTGTTTGTACCTTAGCACTACATCATCCTTGCCCTGCCTTCTTCATATTATCTTACCATAAGAACATCGTATGGTGACTCTTCAGAGTGACCTACTAGTTCATGAATTCATGATGAAATTACTTCAGTGAGTATGTTCACCTCTTCTAGAACCCATCTTCTAACCATTTCCAAAATTGGTGAACACACTCATTGAAGTATAATTTCATGATGAATTCATGAATAGCAGGTCACCATGTTCGGCATCACTAAAGAGTTACCTTATGGTGTTCTAACGGTAAGATAATGTGAAAAAGGTAAGGCAAGGATGAGGTAGCGCTGAGATATAAAAAGTAATTCACATGTAATATTTTAATAAGAGAATACTACCACAAGAATTTAAGAAACTTTACTTAAGTTTTTCCCTTTATAATTTCCATTACAGATGGCATGACTCAATTGACAATATCATTTTTTTGAATCGTGCCAATCGATAATCGCTCGACTCAACATGTCATGCCATTTGTTGATGGCATGACTTAACATTGTGTTGAACTTTATATTAAAAAAATTAAAAACATTGATATTCAGGTAATAAGTTTCAAAACATTGATATTTAATTATTTTATTATCTAAATTTTATTATTCTAGTCGTTATACCCGCTCACAAATTCATATTTTATATATATATATATATATGTTCTTGATAAGAGAATATTTGCTGCAATGGGAAAAAAAAAATCTGAATAGAATATTACTTGAAGGGAGATAAAGAGAGAAGTAACATAACTTGTAAAGAGATAAGTATCAAAATCAATGAAAAACCCAACATAAATATCAAATAAATTAAGGAAGAGATTAGACCTTGAGGGGCGTAAAAAACTAAGAATGTCATTGCATAAAAAACTTGATTCAATCTCAGACATTTTTGTTTCTTACCTTACAAGGGATCGAGCAGAAACAGTGGCTATGATTTGGATTTCAAACAACAAACGACTATTTTCAGGGAGGCGTAATAAGGGGGATGTGGGGTTCTGAGTTTCTTTGGGTTAGGGCTTGGTTGGTGAAGGTTTTAATTTAATTGACTGTTATTTATTAAAGGCTGGGATCAAGCCTACATGTTATTTATTGGCTCAAACAGCTTGGGAGCTTTAAAGAGAATTTCTGAGAATTTTCCATGTAAATTCATGATGTATCTTCAGTATTCTCTGAAATTATTTGAGAGAGGATGACATGTGGACATCAAGTTTTTTCGATTATATATAATATATAATTAATTATAAATTGGCCATCCTAAGTTACCAATTTATTCACAATGTTCGCTTCGCTGAGAAATTGCACTCCACGTGCAGTTTCCTGAAACCTAGAACTCAAACAAAGTAATAAGTGGGTTTAAGATCCTTGGCTATGAAGGTACTTTAACAAGCAATCACAAATTGAACTAACTTTATTGAATTGGAAGAAACAATACAAAGAATTGAAGAAGAGAAATGTAGCGAACAATCTTAAATTGAATGAACGAAGAACAAAGAACTAGAAACAAGCTGGAATTTCGAATGAAAGCAAGGAAACTGCAAAAGAAACAAGTAAAAATGGTGGTAAATGAGGATGACTTTTTNACAATCTTAAATTGAATGAACGAAGAACAAAGAACTAGAAACAAGCTGGAATTTCGAATGAAAACAAGGAAACTGCAAAAGAAACAAGTAAAAATGGTGGTAAATGAGGATGACTTTTTTCTTTTCTAGCATACTTGAAACTGGTAACTTGGACTACTGTGCTGCTAAAGCCATATACTGCTAACTCTGACGTTATGCTCAACTTCCCCAGTAATTTCAATCTAGGAAGCTAACAAAGTAACGATCTACTTGGTTATCGCTCATATTTTGCAACTTTTTCATAGAAAAATACTAATTTTTGATATAATTTAGGTGTCCTGAAAGCATTTGGGCAGATAATTGTATGCAGTGGGCTTGTATTTTTAACATAGGCAAAAGCTATATGGGCACAAACAATTAAAAGAATAGCGTAGGCCTTATTGAAGTTCAAAGAAGCACTGAACCAGAAAACTCAATCTACCCTTCCAATCTCACATTTTATACAAAACCCCGTTTCCATTAATAAGAAAAATAATCATCATTTGGTTCAAATATATAACAAAAATTATTAGATACTTCTAGTGTTTGCACATCGCAAGACACAAAATGTGAACTGTAGGTGTAATTTATATGTAGTAATTATGTTTTGGTTTAAATGTATTGTAGGCCCTTGTAGTTTGAATGAATTTTGAAACATGTCCTTATAAATATTTTCTTTTTTCGGGGTTCTTATATTTTGAAAACTTTTTAATTGAGTATTTGTTGTCACTCCCGACTATAAATTCGTCAGTTTAGTGTTGACATAGCAAACGACTTATCTATATTTCAATAAAAGATTGAAACTAATATGACACAAAAATTGTCATCTCATCAACTTTTTTATGAACTTTTTTGAGCAAAAATTTGATGATATGATAATTTTTGTGTCACTTTAGCACCACGTCAACTTCTTTTATTGTCACATAGATAAGTCGTTTACTATATTAACACTAAACTAATAGAATTATAATTGGGGATGACAGCAGGGACCCAATTAAAAAAAAATTCAAACTATAAGGACCCCAAAAGAGGGGAAAAAAAATATAAGGACCTGATTAAAAATTTGTCCAAACTATAAGAACCTGTAATACATTTAAACTTCATTTTTTTAAGTGTCTAAAAATGTACATAAAACCAATGTAAGGAATACGTGTTAGATATGTAACAGACGGATGGCGTCTCTATCTCCTCCGCTCATGCCTCGATCAGTTTAGATTTCTATTCGGTTTAACTTATTGAACTATTTGAGCTATTTAACTTCAAGAAAATAGAGAATCATTCACCTCACAATTTTTTTTTTTTTTTATTTAGTTTAAGTCCATTTCTTCCTTTGACTTTCATGCAGAAGGCTAGCTCCAATTGGCCACATTGGACCTGGTTAGCCAATAGAGAAATCTAAATTCATTGTGCCAATGCTTGGTCAAAATCAAAAGGAGAAGTATTAGACCAGTTCCTAACATCAAAAGTAGTTGGTACACCGTAGATTATTTACAAACATATACAACTTATAAAGATAAATAACAACTCTTAATTACTTAAATAATTACCATATAGATTGTCCATGTATCACATGATGACATTATATTCTGAATTCNTGCAATGGGAAGTATGAGATGATGTAAAAGAAAATCTGAATAGAAGATTACCTTGGGGAAGATAAAGAGAGAAAAAACATAACTTGAAAAGATTTAAATATCGAAAACAATGAAAAACCCAACATAAATATGAAAAACCTTGAGGGGCATAAAAACTTGATTCAGTGTCAAAACTTTTTGTCTCTTGCCTTACAAGGGATCGAGCAGAAACAGTGGCCATGATTTGGATATCAAACGACTAACGAATGTTATCGATGAGGGAGGCGTGATAAGAGGGGGGGGGGGGGGGGGGTTCTGGGTTTCTTTGGTTTAGGGCTTGGTTGGTGAAGGTTTTAATTTAATTGACTGGTAAGTATTGAGGGCTGGGATCAAGCCTACATGTTATTTATTGGCTCAAACAGCTTTGAGCTTTAAAGAGAATTTATGAGAATTTGCCATGTAAATTGATGATGTATTTTCTAGTGGTTTTTAGTATTCTCTAAAATTATTTGAGAGAGGATGACATGTGGAAATAAAGTTTTTTAGCATTATCTATAATATAGATCGAATTAATTGTAAATTGGCCATCCCAAGTTAGAATTTATTCACAATGTTCGCTTGGAAAGTTCGCTGAGAAATAGGAGCCCACGTTCAATTCGCTGAAATCTAGATCTCAAACGAAGTTAATAATAAGTGGGTTAAAGATCCTTGGCTATGAAGGTACTTTAACAAGCAATCATTAATTGAACTAACTTCATTGAATTGGAAGAAACAGTTCAAATATTGAAGAAGAGAAGTGTAACAAACAATCTTAAATTGAATAAACGAAGAACAAAGAAATAAACTGGAATTTCAAATGAAAGCAAGGAAACTGCAAAAGAAACAAGTAAAAATGGTGGTAAATGGGGATGACTTTTTCTTTTCTTTTCTTGCATACTTGATACTGGTAACTTAGAGCTGGTGCCTCCAGCCACTACTGCATGTGTTGCAAAAGCCATCTACTGTTAACTCTGACGTTATGCTCAACTTCCCCAGTAATCGTAATCTTAGGAAGCTAACAAAATAAAAATGTACTTGGTTATGACTTCTTGACTCAACGAACATGACTTGATAAGCAACACAAAAATCAGATAAAAACAACACACATACACCTAAGCCAACACAAACTAACTATAAAGTACAGTGCCCTTGTTGTCTTCTGCTCCCATGTGGTTGATCCATTGCCAAGATTTCTGATTTGTACTTCTTGGCAGGATTAGCAGCTATCATCGAACCAAAACCTTGTTTCCTATGATAAGATACTGGAATAGTACATTCATTGATGGCATGCAAGGAGTACGATGTTTGCGATGCTTTCATCCAACTGTTGGCGTGTTTGGTTTTGCATTGCATTAGATTGAAACTAATTTTTTGTTTTTGTCGGGTGAGCAAATGCCAAATTGACCTAGCTGGAATTGAAGGTGGCATCACCTAATGTGCAAGAATCGTGACTGAGTTTAACCCTTTCGTACCATAGAGACAGTTTGAAACTGCTGTCGTGCAGAATGCAAATGCCTATTTACGAGAACTTGCAGCTAAGGTTGTTTGGGTGCATTACTGGCACAGAATGGCTGTATAAATGTTATCCAAGCAATGGCAATTTTTTTTTTTCTCTGCTGAAATTACCGAAGGAAAAACTTGGTTCCTATCTGCAAGGGATTAATGACGGTTGGGTCAAGCATGTCATTGATACAATTTATAAGTCGATGTAAGTGACATGAACTGTTTCATTTACCTTCGAGGGTAACCTTCTACCTCAGTGAAGCCCATAGAGTGGAAGAGTATTTAATAATCTCCCCACTCTATGGAGAATTCTTTTTAGTAGCAAAACATTTAAACTTCTCTATAGACAGCAGTAGCAACACAAAAAAAAATGTCATCATGTGATGACTCAAACTATCCTAACTGCGATGGTGCCATGGTTAAATTGGAAGAATTGTCGTCATTTTTGGGTTTATAAGTTTTCCCAGAAAAAATAAAGTATTATCTTCGTGTAATTTAGCCATTTTGTGGTCAGCATGGTTCCCTGACTTGTTTCATCCTATCAACTTTCTGCTGGTAATGCTAAATGATGATAAAGTGGGAGGATCATGTAGAAATTGTGGAGCCAAAAGAGGGCAAGGTCCATGCGAGGGACAAAGCCAATGGTCTTAGGGTGTGTTTGGATGGGGTATTTGTAGAGTGTAATGTATTTGTAGAGTGTATTTGAAATGCTAATTTTGAATTACCTTGTTTGTGTAATTTTTAAGGTATTTTTAAAATTCAAGTGTATTCTTATTGTGACTTTCAAAGTCTCAATATAGTGTATTTCAAATTCACTCAAAATAGAGTGTATTTCAAATTCACTCTATCAATCATCTTTCTTTCTACCCCAACACCCCCACCCAACTCCCAAATTTTTTTTTACTGATTTTTCTTATATTAAAGCATTTCAAAAAATGATGCAGAGTGGTGANCTTTCTTTCAAAATAGAATTTGCTAAGAAGCTAGAGAAGCTATTGCTAGACTTATTATGTGAGAATCTTGGACTAGAGAAAGAGTACCTCAAGGAGGCTTTCTAGGGATCAAAGGGACCAAATTTTGGACTATATTTTTTTTTTCTTATATTTTTCTTTTATTGATTAAAGAATGTGATTTGAATGGATTTTGTAATGTTTATCAATAATTTTGAATATTGGTGTTAAATTACTCTTTTTATAATAGAGTGTATCCAAACAAAGTATTCTATAAATACATGAATTTGAAATGCTGCATTTCAAATACATGTATTTGAAATACACAATAATTTAGCAAATACCTCATCTAAACACAACCTTAATCTTGTTGATGTATACTTTTGGGAAGGAGCTTAAAAGGTTGCCCTTCACTCCAGGTTTGGCAATCTGAGTTAATTATACAAGTTTATTCCAACCTTCACGTTTTATAGGAAGAGAAAGATGAATGAAAATGGTTTCTTGTTGTTTACATGATGCTCCTAATGACCTGACTAGTTGTAAATATGTCGAAGTACACTGCATCCTTGCAATATCTTATTAAGCATGTTCAAGATCCGAATTGTGGGCATTAATTCTCATGCGAAACAGAGAATGGCTAAGAATGATTTCGCTTGTGATTGGTTGTGTTTCTCACAAGGACACTAGTATTTTAACCTAGTTGATGTCTTAGGTTTGGGAAGTAAGTCAAATTTTAAGCAAATTTTGCATTGAATATACCAAAAGACGTGTAACTTAATATTGAGAAAGTTTTCAAAACTTATAAATTTCATATTTAAACTTGGAGTAGCCAAAGTCCAAAAACAAATAATTGAATCTTCATTAATGCACATAAAAATTGAATCATTGGGTCCACAATTACTGCCTACAGTACAACTACCTTATGCAAGTTTGCAACGCTCAGATGTTGCAAAATTTTCAAAGAAAAGTTCTAATTGTTGTTAGGAGGTTTCTCAGATACTTTTAGTATTTATGTAGTATGTCATACTACATAGAAATAACCAATAAATGAATGACATGTGTACAAATTAATTATTTTTAAGTTTGTTTAAAAAATTAAATAAATTATATTTTATATATAATAAAATATGAAAATTATGTATGCTTGACAGGTCAGTGTAGTATGATATACTTACGTAATATTATAGAATCCCTGTTGTTGTTAATATAATTTAGGCGACTTGAAACCATTTGGGCCAATAATTGGGCTTGTGTTTTTAACATTGGCAAAAGCTATATGGGCTAAAGTTCTAGAGATTATGGGCTGGGCTATCCACAGACAGTTAAAAAAATTGTGTAGGCTTTATTGAAGTTCGAAGAAGCTCTGAACCAGACAACCCAATCTACACTTTGGATATCACATTTATACAAAACCCCGTTTCTATTAAGAAGAAAAATAGTATTAATTTTTTAAAATATATAACAAAAATTATTAGATACTTCTCAAGACACAAAAATGGGAACTGTAGGTGTAGTTTATATGTGGGATTTACTCTTTTAAGTGTCCAAAAATGTACATAAAACCAATGTATGGAATAATTATTCCATTGACGAGAGGAAGTGCCTCTCTGTGTGTTTATGTAACAGAGGGGTGACCTCTCTGTCTTTACCGCTCTAGCCTCCACCTATTTAGATTTCAATTCAGTTTAACTTATTAAACTATTTGAGCTGTCTAACTTAAAGAAAATAGAGAACCAGTGACCTCACAAGAAAAAAGTTAAAAATTTTAGTTGTTTAGTTTAAGTTCATTTCTTCCTTTCACTTTCATGCAGAACGCTAGCTCCAATTGGCCAGAAAGAAATAATTCTTTCAGATAGTATGGTATTCCCCCATGCATGTGGTACCTTTGCCCCTCTTGTTGGGTATCACTTTCTGAGAAATCTAAAATATTTTTCTTTAATAACTTGACTTGGAAAAATTTGTAATCTTTAAGATTAGAAATAACCAGTTCTAAACAATCATTATTCTCATCAATATTCTTTTGTATTGATTGCAAATGTTCCAATATCAGGTAATTAAATAAATGACAATGTTTTATAAGTTATCATCTATCGACATATATTTATGCACAATGATTTTAAGTAAATAAATTAAACATGGAATCACCATTCTACGCCTTTTTTTTTGCTATCAAACATAGGAATGCTTATTCTATAGAATATAGCATGGAATTGAATCATCATTTTGTATACCAAATGAGCACAAAGACTCAACAAACTAGAAATTTCCTTAGACTCAACAAAATGTTGCTAAGTTTTACACCCAAAAAAAAAAATATGTAGCCAAGTTTAGAACTTTCATTCTCTGTTATTTAAATACTACAAATATTGAATTAAATGTATGATTCATCATCCCCTAATTATTCTAATTTTGGGCTGCAAAAATACAAGTATGAAGTTCTTAACAAAAGATATCATTATAATTATGCACACCAAATTTTGAGTATAAAATCACCATTCAATGATGTCATGGTGAGTGCTATGCTACACCATTCAATAATGGTGGAATCCATCCAATGAATTTGATGTCATTATGAAGATCTCAAAAAAATAAGTCATTCAATATGTGACAGAATACACAATTTCTTTTAAAATGCAAAAATGACACGATATAAAAAAATGTGCCAAACTTTTTTTTTATTAAAAGAAAGAAAAAAGGAATTGGAGTACGCTTAGAGTTGGCTCTATGTGCCAAAATAATATTATATGTGGAAATTGTTTCATTATTGTAGGTCAAAAACCTATATTTGTTAGAGGTATATATTACTTATTAGTATTATTGCGATAAAAATAAATTATTCTCAAGTTCTAATATTTAAAAGAAAATATTAAAAAGTTTTAAAGCTAAATGCTTCTCAAGGATGTACCTCAAATTGACTACCCTGCATGCCGTATGTCAGAAGCAAACTTTAGATCTTAGTATTGCTTTCTTAATAAAATTATATTATATATAAGAATTCTTCTTTATCTAATTCATCTTTTGCTGATAAATCCTTTACCAAAGAACTCATAATTAGTTGGAGAAGATCCCACCCACTTCAACCGAAACAAATCCAAGAGGATGAAAAAATGGTGTTGTCAACCAAGATAATTCCTAGTCGATCTTGCAAACATTCACCATAATCAATTAAAATCATTTGACTTAATTATAACTAAACCTGCAATCATCTAAACCCAATATTCTCCAACTATAATTTGACCCTGTCTGATTCGGAAAAATCAATTCATGGGCTGGGTGAGCTGGGTGGTGTGCATGTCAGGGAGAGAGTGAAAGAATAACTGGATATCTGACTTTAATTTATTGCTTTGTTTGTAACAGACTACAAATTCAGAACTTTGGCCTATCTATAAACTTGTTAACCACCTGATTTCACCAGATTTACAATCTCAGGAGTTTTCTGATATTTTAGCTAAATGTCTTAACATTTTACGGAGAACTACCAAAAAATAAAATAAGAAAAACGTCTTACAAAAACATAAAAATGACTACTCAATATCACGTTATGACTATTCATCATAGTGTATTTTCTTTCTGTTTTGAAATACATCTTCCTTATAATTTATAATTTATCTATGGTTAAAAAATGTTTAGGATGAAAGGAGGTCATCTCATTCTAAGGCCAAAGCATGCCATAGGCCTTAGGAACTTATAGTAGTACTTATAAATTGTCTATTAAAAGAAGATCGTTCGTCATAAAATTTGAAGTTAAGCCTTTCAAACAAAATAATTTAATTATTACCAGTTGAACTAACATAAAAAGCATATAAGCAAATATACCAGCACATCAATAGCACATTTGGTAGACGGAATAAAAATTTATGGAATTGGATTGGAAATGGAATAGGAATGGAATGAGCTAGAATGGAATGGCCATTCACTCCAAAGTTTGGTAGCTCTATAGAATCAATGAGGAATTGAATGAAAATAATTCATAAAAGAAATAAATGTCCCTTAATAGAAATATGGTTTTGTGAGTGTTAGATAAGTTATATTTAATAAGGCCAGTTTAGGTAATTTTATAAAATGAATGAGGAAATGTTAGGAAAATAATGCATTTGCATGGAATGAGCAATCCCACCGACAAAGATTCCATAAATTCTTAAAGCAGAAGTTACTCAAGTTCCTAATCCTAGTACAAGTTCAAGATCTTAAAATGAAACAAAACAACGAACAGAACCGGATAGAAAGAACCAATCTGAATAATCTGATGGTGAAGCATAATGCTCTAGCAACTGTAAAAGTAGACGGCTTCTTGTTATTGGTATGAACATCTGCCGCGCCATCTTGGGTTGCAAGCAATGAAAACTGAAAGTAGCAATCCTCTTTCTTGACGTATACTGGGAGCAAAGTTAAAGGCTGGAAGCCTGGAAAGTATAAAATTATGACGATTCAATTTGTACCTCATCTATTTGAAAGTTAGAAATGAAATGGTTTTAATGTTACCAATATTTTACAAGCCAATGATAATAGATTGAGAATTTGAGGTTGAGAAAATAACCGTTTCTTGGAGATAGCTTGAATCGTCACGTTAAAACAGCTCAATATCACACCAGTCCCTCATATTGGTCTTCATTTCTGGAACACTAGTGGCCAATACAGAGCTGCAGGGACGATGCACATGAACTCTTTTCAACATTCCTTCAATTATTAAGACTCCCAGTTCATTTGGGAGCGACTCTAGATCTTTGCATTCCTTGATGATCAAACGCTGAAGGCGTGGCATGGCTCCTGCAGAAATTGTCCAGCTCTTTATTGGAAATCGTGTCATTTGATAGCCACGGAGTTGGGCAAAACTTCCTTGAGCGCATTGCAAAGCATCGCCTGTTGAACTTCCTTCTTGTACCTTCAAATTTTGAAGGTTGGAGAGGTTTCCTAGGACAGCAAAGTCAATCTTGCACTCTACCAAGGTTAGCTTGGTTAGGGATTTAAGCTCAAGGAATAAGGGAAGTTGCCCACATGACGGTACTGTAATCTTCAGCCTCTCCAAACGGCTTAATTTTTCATGGACTTTTTTAGAATCGTCGTCCGAAATTTCATATTGATCGTGTTGATTATACAATCCTAACTTTCTTAAACGAGGAAACTTGCCCCTGCTAATGAGATTAACAGTATCTTGATCCAGAGCTAACCAGGAAAGGATTTGGAGACTGGGCAAAATTTTAGAATTTCCTGCAGGGTCAGGTAGATTTGTCGGCTCAGACATGTATAAATGCCTTAAATTTTGCAGCTCCCACATCCTCTCTGGTAAGCAATTCACGGCAGAACCTCGCAAGTCAAGTGTCACCAGATTCAGAAGTTCACATATGGAATCAGGGAGGACTCTGAGTTCAGCACCTTCGAGCTTCAAATATTTTAGAAGAGATAGTTTATTAATGCTCTCTGGAATTGACTGTTTGTCAGCATCTTCCAGCTTCGAATCTTTTTGTTGTTTACGAATGCCCGTTGGACTTGGCTGTACTTGTCCAAGTTTTAGCACTCGTACCATCGGAATGCTTTTACAAAGCCATTTCAAGTGATTTCTTTGGATAGGATCTCCATCCTTACCAAAGCATAGGAAAGAACGAATAGAAGAAGTGTTGCAACCGTTGGATGAGGATGAGTGGGAGATGAAATCTGCGGTGCTATAGTGCAGGGAAACTCTTCGGGGTCTGCTATCGGATGATAAGTCAGAATCATTATGAATTACCTCAAGAAAGTCCTCGTTCTTGCTCTCATATAGACAGAGGTCTCGCAGAACATTATGGATACGACATTTTTTTACGCCTCCATCCAATCTCCAACTCGTGGGTTGGATTAAGTATCTATCAATTAGCTCCTCCAAGTACTCTTCAGCAGTCTTTTCCAGAGTTCTGTTGGAAATGGAATCTTTTGGTATGAATTGCTCAGCTATCCACAATTGGATCAATTGCCTCACTGGAATCTCATAATTTGCTGGGAATGAACCAAAGTAGAAAAAACAAAATAGATAGAGGGGTTCTAACTGGTCGTAACCCAGAGCAAGTTTGTCTCTCCACAACTTCCTTCCTTCAGCAGGGTATGTATCAGTATTCCCTTCGCCTATGACGTTGGTCCATGCCGGTTCCTCCCTCGTTTTTCCTTTTAGAAGCCTGCCCAGTTCCACTGTGACAATTGGTAGACCGTGAGAAATCTTTACAACTTTGTCTTTAGGATCTTTCAAATTGNTTTTGTATTGATTGCAAATGTTCCAATATCAAGTAATTAATAAAAATGACAATGTTTTATAAGTTATCATCTATTGACATATATTTATGCATGCAGGATTATCGTTCCCAAATTTATAACAATAAGGATGGATATATCTATCAAAACAAAAAGGTATGATGCAAAGATGCCAAAATCCAAGGTTTATATAAACTCCTAATAAAAAATAGGGAAAAGTCTAAAAAACTCCCCTGAACTATACTCTTACTGCACTTTACCCCCATGCTTCAAAAACGTAGGAAAGACCTCCTTCAACTATTAAAATGTGCGTTTTACCCCCAAGACCCAGACGGACATCCAAAAATAGACGGAAAGAATCACGTGCTTGGCACGTGGAGTGTTTAATCTGGGCCATAGTGCAATTTATAAGGGTATAAATAAAAATAAATTTATTAAAATGGGGTCAAAAGTAATATTAAAAAGTTTTAGGGTCAAATTATAATATTTAAAAATTATCATCTTCAACCTCCAGCGAGTACCCATTTTCAGAATTCAACCCGTTTTCAAATCTATTCGGGTCTTCTTCATATCTCTCTTATTTCTCAACTAAAATTTGCAAATCATATATCATTTTAAAGCTTATGAAATTTGCAACAACATTATGCTATTAGTTTTAAGATTGAAGCTCAAAATGAAACACGAAAAGCTAAAGGCAGCAGCGGTACATGTCACTCAATCTGGCCAATCAAGAGTGAATTTCTCTAAATTCTTTGAGGGGTTTTGTGCGAAATTCGTTTTCTAACACTACTCAAGCAATTTCTTTTTTCAAATGGTTCAATCTTTCTCCAAATTCTTCAAGGGATTTCGAAATTTATTTTCTAACACTACCCAAGCAAGTTTTGAGGATATTAACTATGGTTTTTTGAGTTTCTAGCTACGATTTCACTTTTTCTCTTATTCCTCTCTAATTAAGAACGAATTTCTCCAAATTTTTTGAAGGATTTTGGAGTTCCTAGCTATGGTTTTCTTGCTTTCTGATTTTCTGAGTTTTAAGATTGCATGTGCATGGCACGTGATTCTTTTCGTCCATTAATGGACGTCCGTCTGGGTCTTGGGGGTAAAACGCACATTTTAGTAGTTGAATGACGTCTTTCTTACGTTTTTGAAGCATGAGGGGTAAAGTACAATAAGAGTATAGTTTAGGGGATTTTTTTAGACTTTTCCCTAAAAAATATGTTGTTTTATGCACCACATGTCATTTAATAAATAACTTGTCTTAGAAGAATATATGAAGGTTATAAAAACAAGTCTTAAACAATCAATCAACTTCTCTCATAATCAAAATGTTCAATTTCATGTATTTAAATGGTTAAAAATATTTTGACTAAAACCTCATTTTCGTCTCTCATTGCAATGTCTTCTCAATTTAGTTCTTTAATTAAAAGTTTCGCTTCAATCAAATTCCTCAATTTAATTGCCACTAACTTAATTGATAGAAATTCTAATGTGACTATTAAGGAATGATGCAACACTATTAAAAGCCACATAGGAAGTCTAAGTGGACTCCTTATTACTGCCTGGCCGAAAACGACGTAGTCTACATGATCTTCACTTTCAAATTCTCTCTGAAAGCTCTAATTTCTAAACCAATATATCTTTCCTAACCCCCTTCTAAACCCTGTTCTCTCCCATGTTTAAGACCTTAATCTCCTTTCAGACCCATGTGGCACTATGCTCTGGCGTCACCGCCACAGCCACCCCCACCACCGAGGCAACCTGCAAGGAAACATGAACCCCACTGTTGGTGCTGAAACTCTAGCTATTGGACAAATCACTTGCAACCCTGCCACAAGGACCCATCTTTTCAACCCCTTCGTTGAACGGGTTTTCTTACTTTCCGAGTATTGCTTTCTCTTCCGGCGACTTCACATTTGCTGAAACCTCAAGGGTATCGCCAGAAGAAGGGAATTTGTACTCTGAGTTTTGCCGAATTTCTGAGCTCTTCAGGACTGCGTTTGCCAAAAGGATGGAGCAATTAGGAGGAGAAGTCACCGGTTTGGATCCAAATGCGGGGGCAATTAGCTATGGCACTAATCACATATCTCGTTCACCATACACAATTTCTAATGCAAAGTTATAATTTAGAGTAGATTAAGGACTTTCTTCTTTTTCTCAATTTTCCTATTTCTAGATGTTTTTTTTTTCTTTGGTACAGTTCAAAGAAGTTTTTGATGTAGATAACACAACAATGGAATATAGCAGTTACATCTATGTACATTTTTCTTTTACGTAAATCTGATATACATTTTTTGAACAGATCCTTTTTTTTCTTCTCAGCCTTGTTGGCATTTTGTTCATTTAGAATTTCCTCACAAGTTGTTGCATTTATTGTCTGATTGTTGAGAAACAGTGTTCATTACATTAACTGCTTTACAATCCATCTTCTTGATCCTCATCTCCAATAGACTTTACTGAAATGTTAGAAACCATAAAATGGTTCATTTTGTAGAATGTGAGCACATTTTAGTAGAGCGATCCGCAAATAAATGGTGGATTTTTCTCCCCTTTCCTCTCTAATTTATGTTAATTATCCCTTCCCTGTTTTTCGTTAATCTATTTTTGAATGAGATGCACAAGATGGGAGATGCAAGAGATAATCGCCATTGGACCTCAGATGTTTCAAGAGAAATGTACATCGGAAAGACACTCTTTGCAAGTCCAAAGCCCCATATCTGAGTAACTTTCATCCATGACATTTTAGCTCTTAGAGACAGTAGCAAGATACCAATTGAAACATAAGACAAGCATCATGTTGTCTTTAACCCCATGTTGCAAGCACCAAATATGAACTATTTGAAGAAAATAGATTATCAGTGATCAGGTTAACAAACCATTACATTAAAGAGGTGAAGACAGAACAACAAAACCAAAAAATGTCATCAAGATTAGCTAAATCCCTTCAGAAAAACACAAAACTGCTCATTATGGTAACAGCTCTGAAACTTTAAAACACCTATCACATGTTGCAGACAATCTCCATATAACTTGTGAAGCCTTGTTGAGGATGACACCTTCGTATTTAACTTGGAACCATTTCATGGCATCCTCTTTGGTCACCCTGTGCTGAATTCCCACAGTGGACTTGCATCTACGGCGTGAACCAACACGGTATCCAGGGCGTTCCAAAACAACATAGAAATCCATACCGTAGATACCAGTTGAAGGGTCATACCTGATGCATGAGGTAAACCATTATTAGGTCCAAGTAGTTAATCCAAATGCCATATCTTGTCACAAAATACCAGTTACCAAACTTGAAATCTACTAAGAATACTTGTACTTATAGAGAATGAACAAATCTTCTCTTGAGAGCAGACACTACAGGTCATTGCACTACAAAAGTTGAGAACACGCATATAACAACTGAGAACATGCCCACCGCGAACAAACATGTTGTAAAACAAAAGGCAATAACAAAAGGTAACATGCATAGAAAATCAACTGTTATACAAGCATTGGCAGATGTAACAGAAAAGGACACCTGTTTCCTTTAGACAAGTCAAAATACAATATACAAGTCCTAGCATGCAATCTTTCATGAATCTAAGCCCAACTTTCTTATAATTGTTAGGGAAGCCTAATTGAATGAATTTGAGTCTTGATTGATACTCAGCCATTTGAACACGTGATACCCCATCAGGTCCGCCAACATTTAGTACCAACTGTATTTGCTTATGCTCTGTGACAAGTATCAGAAACGTTAAATTCATGAACACAGATGTAAGCCTCAGCTTCTTCAAGTAGAATCATAAGAAAGCGAAAGACGAGAAAACAGAAAGCTAAAAAAAATTTGGAAGTGAAGGAACAGCAGAGACAATTCTTAGGTTTTGTTGGTAAGAGATATTAGTAAAAAGTCATACATGAAACCCAGTTCAGATATAAATAGAATTCTCACAAGGAATATCCTTCCTTAAATAAGGGATTCAGAGTAGTATTCATAGTACTTTGCAACCTCGAAGTCTCATTGAAAAGCTGCAGTCTCATATGCCAAATGACAGTAATGAAAGAAAAATTGTGCAGAAGGCAATATGTCTGACCAAGGGCACTAGAAGTTCTATACCTGATATTCATTGGTTTGTTGAAGTTAGAATGATAGTTACAAGATCCTTAACATAAGTTGGACAACGGAACTCATCATGAAAGAACTGCATATTTTCTCCTTTAGAAGGGGCACCATCAATCCGCTGCATCAATTAAATTATGTGTTAATATAATAACACATAAAGTAATTTAGATCCCTTATAGACATGTCTTTCGCAATAATATGCCCCTATATCTGCAGAATTTTCAAACACCAATAAGAACTACAAGAAGTAGCTGAAAATGGAAATCATGATCTATATTAATTAGATTGAAGCTGAAAATAGAAAATCATAACCTCTACAATTATTTTCTCTCTTCCATAGAGAAAAAATGACACTGTAAAAATGATGAATGGTGAAACATGGTTTCCTGATATTGCAGAGTGGACAATACCTAGCAAAGCACTACCACCATCTTGTAAGAAAGAAATGTCTTATTCATAGTGTAAGAAGTAGCAAAATCTACAAGCATTGGTTTCTCTTTAGTTTCATTGATTTGCCAAAGGCTGGGAGGATTAGTTTGCCAATAAAGTAGACAACACAAAGTCTACATGCATTGCCTGCACCTGAATAGGAACAGATTTTGGGACCGGTGAAATCGTCTGTGGCCGATAGATGTTACTGCTTCTTAAAATTGCGAAGTTTGAGTATTTTTCTGATATGATTTGCTCTGCAGCCACTTTAGTTTTTCCATAAACATTTACTGGAACAGCAATGTCTTCTTCCCTATAAAAGGACTTCTGCCCTTCATAAATTGGTGAGGAAAATAATCAATTACAATCTAGGCAAAAGAGCAATGTGTAGATAAATGGAAAAACTGATATTAGGTAGGAAAAAAGCTGCAGCTGTGACTACATTCTCCTAATATTGGAAAAGCATAAAAGAAGAAAAATACAATGATAACAGCTAAAAAGAGTAAAGCTTATAACTAGAGAGAGAATTGAGCAAATGATCAGGAAGGTTATCATTAAATCTTTTTGCTATTGTTGCTCCCATTTCTTGAGATGTGTAGTTACTGAAATGAAAGGTACTGATATCGCAGCACAATTGACAACCACATCAGGCTGCCATTAGAAAAAGAACAGGATTATTAGTCATAAAAATAGAAAAGTCAATAATATTTTATATGCCTTGTACTTTGAGATGGTAACAACATGATCGTTCATCCTAGTGTTTATCTTTTTCTATTCTTCCTTTCTTTGGAAAGGCAATACCCGCGAAACATATACAATAAGATGAAAGCCAAACACTCTTACAACTGCCATCTATTAAACTTTTTATGAATACTCAAGATCCAATTCATAAAACATGGTCTCACTCTCTGTCGAAAACACAACCTATACTGACACTGTTAAATAGTAAGAAGGACGATCTATGAGACACTATTAAATTGTTAATGAATGAAGAGAAACCATTTGTCCTCTCTCTGAACCTCTCTCCCCTTCCCCTTGGTTCTGTTTGTAGAAACAGAACTGCATCAAATCTGAACAACAAATAGGATATACATAAAGCCATTGCTATCAATAAATTATGACCAAATTATTTAATCAAAAATGAAAGAGATAGGTTTTCCAAATTCAATATCCAAAAATCCCATTCCAATTCCAGCAACTTTTGCAGAAACATTTGACAATACAGAGAATTATACCAAAAAGAATCATAAAAGCATGCCATGAAGTTTTGACATTTTTGCTCGAACTTTTGATCATGCATTCAGTTAAAGTGATCAACCATGATTTCTAATAAAACTTGCAATGTCAAAGTTCAAATTTGATCCCAGAAAAATCAAAATCCTTTCGTATAAAATAATCATTTCTTTTGATTTCTTATACCCACTGTCATTTGAGATATCAAATGACCTAAGAAAAATAGACAATTTGTATTATTACTTTTTTTTCCCTTTAATTGTGGTATCATTGTTGGTTTTTTTAAATCAACAATGCTACTTATACATATTTATAGTTTAATCCATACCATTGTACACATTGTCACATGCAATTCAAAACTTGCAAAAGTTTGTAAATCTTTATTGAAATTTTATCTGGCTACTCAAATAGTGCAAAGTTAAGTGTATATATCTATTGTTCTTAATAACGGTGTCATTGATTTTATATATATCCAATGTCACCATCCCATTTCTTGCTATCCTTAACTCTTATTTTTGAGGTTATGTGTATCCACCCTTTTTTTGGTAACATAATTTCAGCACTTTGGCCTACCTATAAACTTGGCAACCACCTGATTTCACCAACTTTACAATCTCAGGAGTTATCTGATATTTTAGCTAAATACTCAACATTTAAGGGAGAACGACTACCACCCAAAAAAAAAATAAAAACGTCTTTCAAAAACATAAAAATACCACTCAATATCATGCTATGACTATTGATCATCATGTTTTTTCTTTCTGTTTTTGAAATATATTTTCCGTAATTATCCTTATATTGCAACTGCAACTATATTATGATATTTTATCTAGCGTAACCTTATTAACTGCTTAGTCTGACCTTTTTGACTTTTACAGGATATTTTTCACCATCATAGAATTTTCTAATTATTACAGCATGATATTTTTACCACAAATATTTATAATTTATCTATGGTTAAAAAATGTTTAGGATGAAGGGACACTATTTCATTTCAAGGTCAAGACATGTCACAGGTCTCAGGGGCTTAAAATGATACTTATAAATAGCCTATTAAAGGGGGATTGTTCGTCGTAAAATTTAAACTTAAGTCTTTCAAGTGAAATAATTTAATCTTTACCAGTTGAACTAGCATAAAAAAACATATATATAAGCAAATATACCAACGCATCAATAGCACATTTGGTAGATGGAATAAAAATCTATGGAATTGGATTGGAAATGAAATAGGAATGGAATGAGCTAGAATGGAATGGCCATTCACCCCAAAGTTTGGTAGCTCTATAGAATCAATGAGGAATTGAATGAAAATAATTCATAAAAGAAATAAATGTCCCTTAATAGAAATATGGTTTTGTGAGATAAGTTGTATTTAATAATGGCAGTTTAGGTCATTTTATAAAATGAATGAGGAAATGTTAGGAAAATAATGCATTTGCATGGAATAAGCAATCCCACCTACAAAGATTCCATAAATTCTTAAAGCAGAAGTTATTCAAGTTCCTAATCCTAGTACAAGTTCAAGATCTTAAAATGAAACAAAACACGAACAGAACCGGATAGAAAGAACCAATCTGAATAATCTGATGGTGAAGCATAATGCTCTAGTAACTGTAAAAGCAGACGGCTTCTTGTTATTGGTATGAACATCTGCCACGCCATCTTGGGTTGCATGCAATGAAAACTGAAAGTAGCAATCCTCTTTCTTGACGTATACTGGGAGCAAAGTTAAACACTGGAAGCCTGGAAAAGTATAAAATTAAGACGATTCAATTTGCACCTCATCTATTTGAAAGTTAGAAATGAAATGGTTTTAATGTTACCAATATTTTACAAGCCAATAATAAATTTGAGGTTGAGAAAATAACCGTTTCATGGAGATAGCTTCAACCAAACAGCTTAATATCACACCGGTTCCACATATCGGTCTTCATTTGTTCAACAATTGTGGCCAATCCAGAGCTGCAGGGAAGATGAACATGAACTCTTTTCAACATTCCTTCAATTATTAAGACTCTCAGTTCATTTGGGAGCGCCTCTAGATCTTGGCATTCCTTGATGATCAAACGCTGAAGGCGTGGCATGGCTCCTGCAGAAATTGTCCAGCTCTTTATTGGAAATCGTGTCATTTGATAGCCACGGAGTTGGGCAAAACTTCCTTCATCGCATTGCAAAGCATCGCCTTCTGAACTTCCTTCATGTACCTTCAAAATTTGAAGGTTTTTAAGCTTTCCTAGGACAGCAAAGTCAATCTTGCACTCTACCAAGGTTATCTTAGTTAGGGATTTAGGCTCAAGGAGTAAGAGAAGTTGCCAAGATGACGGTCCTCTAATCTTCAGCCTCTCCAATAGGCTTAATTTTTCATGAATTTTTTTAAAAACGTCGTCCCAAATTCCATCTTGATCTTGTTGTTTATACAATCCTAACTTTCTTAAACGAGGAAACATGCCCCTGGTAATGAGATTAACAGTATCTTGATCCAGAGCTAACCAGGAAAGGATTTGGAGTCTGGGCAAAATTTTAGAATTTCCTGCAGGGTCAGGTAGATTTGTCGGTCTAGACATGTATAAATGCCTTAAATTTTGCAGCTCCCATATCCTCTCTGGTAAGCAATTCACGGCAGAACCTCTCAAGTCAAGTGTCACCAGATTCAGAAGTTCACATATGGAATCAGGGAGGACTCTGAGTTCAGCACCTTCGAGCTTCAAATATTTTAGAAGAGATAGTTTATTAATACTCTCTGGAATTGACTGTTTGTCAGCATCTTCCAGCTTCGAATCTTTTTGTTGTTTACGAATGCCCGTTGGACTTTGCTGTACTTGTCCAAGTTTTAGCACTCGTACCATCCGAATGCTTTTACAAAGCCATTCCAAGTGATTTCTTTGGATAGGATCTCCATCCTTACCAAAGCATAGGAAAGAACGAATAGAAGAAGTGTTGCAACCGTTGGATGAGGATGAGTGGGAGATGAAATCTGCGGTGCTATAGTGCAGGGAAACTCTTCGGGGTCTGCTATCGGATGATAAGTCAGAATCATTATGAATTACCTCAAGAAAGTCCTCGTTCTTGCTCTCATATAGACAGAGGTCTCGCAGAACATTATGGATACGACATTTTTTTACGCCTCCATCCAATCTCCAACTCGTGGGTTGGATTAAGTATCTATCAATTAGCTCCTCCAAGTACTCTTCAGCAGTCTTTTCCAGAGTTCTGTTGGAAATGGAATCTTTTGGTATGAATTGCTCAGCTATCCACAATTGGATCAATTGCCTCACTGGAATCTCATAATTTGCTGGGAATGAACCAAAGTAGAAAAAGCAAAATAGATAGAGGGGTTCTAACTGGTCGTAACCCAGAGCAAGTTTGTCTCTCCACAACTTCCTTCCTTCAGCAGGGTATGTATCAGTATTCCCTTCGCCTATGACGTTGGTCCATGCCGGTTCCTCCCTCGTTTTTCCTTTTAGAAGCCTGCCCAGTTCCACTGTGACAATTGGTAGACCGTGAGAAATCTTTACAACTTTGTCTTTAGGATCTTTCAAATTGCGTGGGCATGATTCACTCTCAAATACCACCTTACAGAAGAGATTCTCAACATCGGTTTCACCAAGCTCGGGAATGAAATGAATGGAAGATTCTCCACTCGCAGACAGAGCAACCCCTTTTCGGCGGCTGGTGATTAGGATTCTGCTTCCGTTTGAGTCATCCGGAAATGCATTTAACAGGGGAACGCACAGCTTACTTTCAAATAGATTGTCGATGAAAACAAGATACTTCTTCTTTCGCAAATCTTGTAACAATCTCGCCTTCAATTTTTTATAAACTTCAGATAGAATATGCTCCCTCTGTTTCTCATCTTCTTGTTCTTGTGCCCTCTGTATCTCCTTGTCTTGTGCCTTGATTAGGTCCATCAATCCTGCCCTCTGTTTCTCATCTTCTTGTTCTTGTGCACTTTGTATCTCCTTTTCTTGTGCGTCCATCCTCTCTTGGTTCTGCTCCATCTGTTCTGCCAGATTGCATAAGGTTTGGCGCAGAATGTCAATGGCATTAGTTCTCTGCTCCAGAGTTACCCAGATCACGTAGTAAAAATGATTCTTCACGAGCTGGCAAAGTTTCATGGCAAGTGCTGTCTTCCCGGAACCGCCCATACCTAAGATGGATATGACATGGCGCTTAACACCTGTGGTAAGCATGCTCACCATTTTCTTCACGTCATCTGTAAAGTTTATAACATTTTCTACATTGACCTCCAGATGTAGCATTGCTCCTGCTTTTTTACCCTTATTTGCTCCTCCCTCACCTTTCAATTCCTTTTTGTTCTTGAAAATGCCATCAATTCTCTTCTTGATATCTTTAATTTTTCTTGACACGTTACCAACCATCCTGCGTTTCCCAGTAAAGTGCCAACCCTTCCCCAGCTTGCCCCTCTTTTCATAAATAGAGACTTCAAGCTTATACTTGCTGATGAGATCCTCTGCTTCGTGAGCTGCTTCCCTGATTTGCTTGATTTCCTTGGTGTCTATGTTACTCTGGTCATGTCTCGACCTGGAATTTTGGATGTATAACTCGATACTTTCGAGTTTATCAATTAGTAACTGCACGTTGAATCTCACTTTCCGATGTAAATTTGTTTCATGTTTGATCACATTGATCAAACTTTCCACAGCCAAGTTAAATGAAGCGTTTATCATATTTTTTCTTAAAGGCTTGTTGTTTCAGTAAAATTGGTGGGTGATGCCTTGTTTGGCTCGGGAAAGAAAGATGAAGAAAAAGAAAGTAAAGGAAAAGGAAATGGAAGCAAGTAGAGAGCTTAGTGCTTACACTTCGGACTTGTGAGTCCAGAAACCGACCTCTACGGCAGAAATATAAAGAACAAAAAAAAAATTAATGAAATTTAAATTTAAGCCAATTCAAACGTGGATACTAAAATTTCATGATTTTGTTTATAATAAATTCAATTTAAGATATCAATATGCTTAAACTATTTACCTATCTCACCTCAAAACAAAAAAATTTGTTTACCTATTTTAATGTAAAATATTTTTATACTCCAAACTGTATTTTTTGTATAAAAATTATAAAAATATAAAATGGATAGTTATGATGGATTCTAAATAGTGCTTTTAGTTTGATCAATATTTTTTAAGTTTTGTTGAATTTAACCATTCGAAAATTATCTAATAGCACCTAGATTATCATTAAGATATTTTTTATCAAGCATTTATTATGAAAAATATATAAATCAACTCACTTGTATACATTTTAAATTCTGTTGGTGGTATACAAGATAAAAATATTAAATTGTGAGAAAAGTGTCATCAAAATCAGCTAACTTAAACTGCAAATAAATTTTGACTCGGTTAAATTTAAAATTTGTCAATTCTTTAGGTGTTTGACTAATTAGATGACTCAAGTTTTAAAGATCTTTCTAATGATACCAAAATGACGATTAGTTCCCTCACCTATAACTAGTTGTTTTAGAAAGTATATCAATACACAATTCTTTTTTTGGTTAATCCCACGAGTACCTCCTGGGGCTGGTCTTACTTGGAAGCGAAAGGTCTCTCCTGTGTGGTTCTACAAAAATTATAATGGAGGGAGGCAGCCGTGGCGCTCCCATATAAAAGTAATTCACATATTATGCCTTTTTTTTTTTTTTTGTGATGTGCAAATATCATTATCATGTTTATTAGGGGAATAGTGCACTTAAATATCTTTACTTAAGTTTTACCTTTTTTTTAAAGGAAAAATCCAATTTACCCCCTTAAACTTTACTTAATGTGTGATTTATTCTCAAAAGTTTTAAAACGTGCAAATAACCCCAACAAACTATGAAAAATAAGCACATAATCCCAATATCACAAACTATTGTCCAAAATTGGACGGAAAAATAGCACCTACATAGCACATGAATTTACTTAATCTCTTTTTTACACTAATTTAACAAAATTAGTGAATAATTAGAGTAAAACACACACATAGTAAGCACAAGATTAGTGTATCTTTTTCTCACTTCTCTTATGTTTTTTTACTTCAATTATTTACTAATCATGTTTAATTAGTGTAAAAAAAAAGATTAAGTGAATTCATGTACCACGCAGGTGCTGATTTCGTCTAGTTTTGAATGATAGTTTGTGATATGGGGGTTTTGTGCACATTTTTCATAGTTCATGGGGGTTATTTGCACATTTTGAAATTTTTAGGAATAAATTGCACATCAAGTAAAATTTAAGGGGGTAAGTTAGATTTTTCTCTTTTTTTTTTTTTAATTATCCCCCCTTTAAATAAATCCATAACTCCCCTTCTAAGAAAGCACAATCTGTGTTTTAATGTCTCGTTCTTTACCAATTATGGAGGCTTATAGATTGAGTTACATGGTTTTCCTCTATGCTATTATTTTCTGGTCTATTTTGTGGTTTAAGTATTTTTAATCAATCCTTCACTTAGCTAGGGGTGTAAGCAAACCGAATCAAATTGACCAAACCAATCAAACGGAACAGAACTGACCCTAAACTGAACCAAACCGATATATTCAGTTTGGCTGTTGGTTTCTATTTTTAAAAAATTGAACTGTTTAGTTGGGTTCTCGATTGGCTTAAATGCAGTTTTGGTCCCCCTATTTTACCTGAATGAACGATTTGGTCCCCCCATTTTGAAAAATCACAAAATGGTCCCTAGTATTTAGCATGACGTTGCACTTTTGGTCAAAGACACTAACACCGTCCAAAATTTGACGGTGAGTCTGACGTGGCAACTATCAATATGCCAGATGTCCTTCCAATGTCTATGTCACGTCAGCCTCACCGTCAACTTTTGGACGGAGTTAGTGTCCTGGACCAAAAGTGCAACTTAGGGGTAAACAGTAGGGATCATTTTGTGATTTTTTAAAATGGGGGGACCAAATCGTTCATTCAAGTAAAATAGGGGGACCAAAACTGCATTTAAGCCTTCTCGATTTTAATAAGAAAAATCTGACCAACAACCGAACCGAATCGAAGTCTGATTATATATATTATATTAGTATTATATACTTTCCTCCCTCAAAACTATGTCGTTTTAAGCCTTAATTAGGACTTCACAATTCTGAACCCTAAGACCCTCTTCTCACAAATTTTCAATCGATTCTCCCTCGTAGCCTCGCATCACTCTTAGCCTCTCCCTCTAGCTTTACTCACTTGATTATTGGCCTCTCCCTCTCTGCTGAATTGCAATCGGTGGCTATCTCTCATGGTCTCACCAAGTTTCCAGCCATGCTACCTCCATACTGAGGTATTCCAAAGCTCCCAATCGTGCCATGAGAGAGAAGGAGGAGAAGAAGAAACTAGAGAGAGAGAGAGAGACAATGAAGAAGAAGAAACTAGAGAGAGATACGGAGCAGAAGAAGAAGAAACTAAAGAGAGATAGACTGACTCAGATTCGCACATATTGGTTCAATCTGCTCCCTTGGTCTCTGTATTTCTATTTCTCTTGCTTGAGCTCTGGCTTTCTCGATCTGCTCCCTATTTCTATTTCCCTGCCCCTTCTGAACTTTCTGTTTCTCTTGGTTGGAGACTTGGGTCTTACATATCATGGGCAAAAACTGATCAATCAAATTGAACCAAACCAAGTTTGGTCGGTTTGGTTTTGGAAAAAAAAAATACAAAAAATCAAACCAAACCGAATAGGTTTGATCAGTTCATAGTCGATAAAGGGTAAAACCGAATTGAACCGATTACACACTTAACTAGTGAGAATGAAGGAAAAGAAAAGAAAGGAAATGAAATAAAGTACCTGATGACAATCAAAATTTTTCTGGAAATTTCAACAAAGATTTAAGATTGAAAATAACAAGTCTACTCATCAGTAACTTTTTTTCCTCCATTTATCCTTGAAATGCTTCATTCTCGACTAATTAACTACTAAAATTATTTTAAGAGTTATCAACATATTTCTTCATGGACTATCATGCATGAATCGTCACCTGCTAATTTTTAAGAATTTATCCATACACAAAATCTTATGCAAGTGAACAACTTGACTTGGAAAAATGTGTAAGTTCAAGATTAGAAATAACCAGTTCTAAACAATCATTAGCTTTAGTATTCCAAATGTTCCAACATCAAGTATTAAAAAATGACAATGTTTTAGAAGTCATCATTTATCGAAATATATTTTTTTTCTACCGGACCATATGTCATCCATGATTATCGTTCCCAATTTTATAAGAATAAAGATGGATATATCAATCAAGACAAAATGTATGATGCCATGCCAAAGCCAAAGGCTTAGATACAAACTCCTAATAAAGAATATCGTTGTTTTATGCACCGCATTTCATTTAAGTAAACAACTTGTCTTAGAAAAATATGTGAAGGTTATAAAGAAAAAATATTCATTCAGATAGTATGGTAGTACCATTTGCCGGAAAATTAACTAAATTAATGCTATTTTAATATTTAATTACGTAATTAGGTTAGTTTGTAAAATATTTACCAAACTGGGTCAGTTTTTACGTCTAATAAACGCCAGTGTGTTTTAGTAATAAAATGCCAAATCAATAACGCGTTTTAATCAATAAATGCGAAAACAAAATCGCGTTTTATGTAATAAAACGCCAATTTGGGTAAAGAGGAAAACGCAGTATCGATTAATTGCAACCTGACAGTTCCTCGGGTGAAGCAAAAACGCCAATTTGATTCGGCGTTTACTAATTAAAAACGCATAATCATTTTGGCGTTTTATGTATAAAACGCCAAAATGATTATGCGTTTTTAATTAATAAACGCCGAATCAAATTTGCTTTTTTGCTTCAGAACAGTGGGAAACGCAGGTTTACTTCTGGAAAACGTCAATTCCTTTCTGGTAAACGCCAACACTGTAGCATATTGTAAAACTGCGTTTTTAAGAACGAATGTCTTCTATAAACACCTGAACCTCACCTCCTCTAAATGCATAAGTTGTAATCTGAAAATTTTGAGAGGGAATTGAGTCTATCTAAGTGTGTTGAAGTGGTGGAAGTATACAAGTTTGTGCTAGCCAGTGCAAGTTTTAATTGTGAAAGCAGTTCAGGTACATTTATAGTTTTATTTTAATTTAATATATTTTGATGTATATGATTTTTATTAGTATTTAGTCTAAGTTTGATGTTAAATTTTATTAGGACTTAGTTTTTAATTAAGAAATTTTTAATGATATATATTATTGATATTTTAGGAGGAAGATGCTTCTATTAGTTTATTACAATGGTCAGATATATGATGGTTCTCAAGGTGTGATGTATAATGGTCCTAGACCCATTGGTTTAAATTTGAAGAACATATGTGGATTACAACAATTACAATTTTATGTTCATCGAAAATTAGGTCTTCCAGAAAATTCAGTTGTTAACAAAATTATTTATCGAGTTCCTATATCTGTTAATCCATTATTTTATAATGTATTTGAGCTGAGCTCTGATGAGGATGTGGAGTCAATGTTTGAGAATCATAATCAACTTAAATCTCTTGGTGCCATTGAGATTTATGTTGAGGCGAAAATTATTGAAGATGAAGTTGGTGGAGATGGTGATGAAGAAGATGGTGATGAAGAAGATGGTGATGAACAAGATGATGATGAACAAGGTGTTGATGCAGGTGTTGCTTGTTCAATCCCTACTTCTTATCCTCCATATAGTCAAGAAGGGATAGAAGCAGAACTTTCTTATCAACCAGAACTTGGTTCATATGGGCTTCAGTATGGTTTGGCTAGTTCTAGCCAAGCTCGTATCCCTGAAAGAGTCCATGTGAATGAATGTAACAATCCGTTGTTAGGTTCAAACATTCGTACAAGGTTGGTTGAAGAATATGAAGTTGGAGGCAATGAACGTATAGATGAGCAGTCGAATATAAATAGGGGTAACTCTCCTATTGAACCTTTATTGGACACAAGTGATGATGAAGAAGCAGAGTATGTGCCAAGTGAGGAAGAATTAGGCAAGGATGAGGAATATCAGCAGGTGTTAGATTTGAACGTGCCACTGCTTGGGGAGGAACTTCATCAGGTGATACCAATTCAGACAGTCATTCCTCCACACTATTCGTATGTGAACTTCGAGGCATTGCAACAGACTGATGTTTTTGAAGGAGTTGTCGGAGTTAGTAGGTGGCAAAGAGGCGAGGAACTTCAAATAGGTCAATAGTTCACCAGCAAAGAGGATCTTCAGTCAACTGTTAAGCAATACTCCATTTACACACATCATAATTTCAAGGTGAAGGAGTCAAAACCACATAAATTAATTTTGGAGTGTCAGGATTATGTTGCTGGATGCAATTGGAGACTAAGGGCTTGCTTAAGAAGTAAAAATAATATGTGGGAGATCAGAAAATACAATGGCCCACACAGTTGCAGAAATGCCACTTTAACACAAGATCACAAACAATTGGATGTTAAGGTGGTCGCGACAATGATTATTAGCATGATTGAGGAGAAAGCAGATGTGCCAATAAAGCTAATACAAGAGCGTATCAGAAGTACATTCTCTTATCAAATTTCGTACAGGAAAGCTTGGCTTGCGAAGCAAAGAGCTATTGCTCATATATATGGTGACTGGGAGGAGAGTTACAATAAATTACCGAAATGGATGGCCGCATTGCGAAAAGATGTTCCTGGAACCGTGGTGGAATGGTGTCTAGATGATCGATGGATGGGAATGCCAACGAATGATCCGACAGTGAGGAGATTCCGACGTGTTTTTTGGGCTTTCAAACCATGTATTGATGCATTCCGTTGGTGTAAGCCGGTGATCCAAATTGATGGAACTTTCTTGTATGGGAAGTATAAGCAGACTTTGCTAATCGGCACTACACAGGATGGATCTCGTTCTCCATTGCCTATAGCCTATGCCGTCGTAGAAGGTGAAACCAAAGAAGCCTGGTCATGGTTTTTGAAGCATCTGAGACAACACGTGGCTAGGGAGATGGAGAATTTAGCACTCATTTCAGACCGACATGTGAGCATATTGTCATCTATCGAAGATTTAGATGTTGGGTGGCGTGCACCATTGGCTCAGAACTTTTTCTGTTTGCGTCACGTTGTGAGCAATTGGAACACAAACTTCAAAGATGTGTCTGTAAAGCACAAAATATACAGAGCCGGTAAGAATATTAAACATATACATTTAATATATTATCTGTCTATCGTACATTTTCATGTCTTGTAGTACATTAATTTATTTGTAATGGTAATTAACAGGTGTCCAATTTGAGTCTATCAAATTTGAGGAGCTAATGAAGGATATACATGATGAATGTAAGAAAGAAGAGGCCTGACAATATATCAATGGTATTGATAAGACGAAATGGACACAACATGACGATGTCCACGGCAGACGATATGGCCTAATGACCACTAATTTGGCTGAATGTATAAACGGAACGTTGAAGGGTGCTCGTAACATGCCTATTACTGCCCTAGTCAGAGCCACATATTACAGAACAAATTGTATTTTCATGAAGAGAAGAGAAAGAGCAAGGGCAAGGCTGGCTAGTGGAAAAACATGAACTGAAGATGCCAAGAAGATAATGACCCGTAATAGCCGTTACGCATCATCACATCGTCCAATACTGTTTAATAGGGACAATGGATTGTTTGAAGTGGATGAGATGTTTGATTGTATGGGACATATTAGCGGACGATCATTCACTTTGAATTTACAGGATTAAAAGTTGTGGTCAGTTTCAAGCCCTTCACATTCCGTGCACGCACGCTATATCTGCGTATGCCTCAATTGCAATTGATGCATGGAAGTATGTTAGTCTAATTTACTCCACTAATAGCAATGTCAATGCCTATAGTGGCTTGTTTAACCCTATAGGTGGGGAAGAGGGATGACCAGTTGTCAGCGGAATTAAAATTATCCCAAATCGTGTACTGCTAAGGGAAAAGGGACGTCCAACTTTCAGGCGAATTAGAACCGAGATGGATTGGGGAGAATCTGCATCTGGCGTCATAAGATGTAGCCTTTGTCGCATAGAAGGCCATAATAGGAGGCGATGTCCGAACAGAAGGGAAGACCAACCATGACACCGGCCCGTATAAAAATATTTCTTTTCTTTGTATCCATGTCGTAGAGATGTATATTTAAAGCATTCATATTCCAATGTAGCATTTGTATAATAGATATAGTATCGTTCATTTTACGCCACTGTTATGACTAAGTGTTATTGTCCATAATGAAGGTTTAGAAGACATTGAAATGGTATTGCAATATACGCCCAGAGACATTTTTAGAGTGTGTGGACGTCGGTGGATGTTAGATGATGACTTCGTGTATCCACTGGACCCAATGTTACATGACACCCCCCAGGTTCATAGTATCATGTTGATTGAATGACATCGTAGAGAAGTTGAATATACTAATTTGCGGGATTTATGTACGATTGAAAATATTCGTGTTCCACGGTGTTTGACCATTCACATGCGGAGACAAAGTCTTTCAGAGTTACGATCTGCTCTGTATCGCATAAGAGAAGAAAATAACCGTATACGAATTAGATTACATCGACGTGATTGTGAACGCAGTGCCAATATGGCAATGAGGGAGGGTGACCTAGCACGTGCTGCTATGTGGACTCGCATATGTCGTGAACCGGAGTGTTTATCGGATATTGACATGTCTGATGAAGAATGATCGATCTGAACCCTAAATATGTATTTTGATTGTGTTTGTTGTTTACAATATTTGTACTTGTTAACGGAGTTAGTTATATATTATATTGGTGTTTTTTTTTTTTCTCAACTAACAGGGATACATAGTATGTCAAGAAGCTGTCGGAGTCCTCCTGTCTGGTTGCTATCAAGGTTTAATGATGATTACGAAAGCGAAATACACTCTGATCCAAGGGAATATTATGCTGGCTTGCGTCGGGAATGGGCATATCGCTTGGATGAATCTGAAGATTTGGTACAACAATTACAATCACTTGGAGCTCCGCCTGTCTATAGATGGTCGTTAAGAATGGCTCGAAGAAATCGACATGACTATGAGTAAGCTATTCCAAAAATCAGGAGGGAGAACAATCGAATGTTGGTTCGTAGATGCCGCTACTATTTGTTAAAACTAGCTAAGGAACAAGCTGTTATTATGAACCGTGAGTTATCACTCACAGAAATTTAGTCCCTAATGAATTGCCCTGATTACGCTACTGATGAGGATTGAAATTATTAATTTATGCAAAACAAATGAATGTGTTAGTTACGATTTGTTGTACTTTATTTAATCAGCTAATTTAAATATGTTTTATATTTTGATATCTTTATGTTAACAGTTCTCCTGATTTGTATTATCTTCTAATATTAACATGTGGGTATTTTTATGTATGTTACACATGCAATATGTTTAATATCAATTATTTCTAAACAAGGCATCATAAAATGTCTGCATATATAAGATAATGTCAATGTTATAACTATATTTATCAATAACAAAAAATGTACTAAAAAAAGTCACGATCCGGATCCTGGGGTTGTTGATCTGGAACTGAAGTGTCCACCATATCCGGATCAACATAATCACTAAACTGAATCCTGTAGCCATCCTGGTCCGTCAGATAAGAACGAGGAGGGGCAGCTGGACTCATGTATGCCGGCCCAGGTATGTAATAGTCCTCGACAGGTGCAGTCGCAGGGCCAACTGTCAATCCCAGATTAAGTGTCAGGCCGGCAGCTAAAGGTGGTACCATAACATTCGTGCCAAAAATGTTACATGGAGGAGAACCTGCTCCACCCATGTTACCCTGACCCATCATGTCCATAGTGTACTGTGGTGGGTCGAACCCTGGCTGCAAATGAGACATGTCCATAGTCGCACGGGGTGTCGATGTCGCAACATGAGAACGACTCCGCGAACGACGTGACGACCCTGAACGTCTCCTGGACGACCCTGAACGTCTCCTGGACGACCCTGACCCTGATGCCGAAGGATCAACATGTGGGACATGCGGAGAGTGAGGTCGCGATGGCCCCCATGTCCCTGATGACCACTAAACTGAGGGAGAATAGGAACCCCCCACTGAGCAAACACCTGAGACACCGATGCCTGTACCGATGCATGTACCTGCTGCTGCAATGTTATCCATTGCTGCTGCATCAACTGCACATCATGCGGTGGTCCCTGGAATGTGGGGGTCCCCTGATACACTGGTCCCTGATGCACTGGCGGCTGATGTGGTAAATCCTGCTGCGGTGGATCCTTCTGGGGTGCATCCCGATGTGCTGGATCCTGCTGCGGTCGCATCTGCTCATCCTATTCGTGAACAAATAATGTGAGATTAAACTAACATGACATAGTGTTATTTTGTCTCTAATCTAATACAACTTAGTTTAAACTAACCTGATGACTCCATGCTGCGGTCGGACTAATCCACCTCCGAGTAACTCGAAGGTACCACGACATATAATCGGGTGAAGTGCCAAGTCCCGGGGCCATCATCTGAACATGATCTCGTCGCTGATCCCACTGTCTGTAGTATACATAATGGGTGATCCCCCAATCTGTATCCGTCTTCCCCCGTATGCTACAACTCTCTAACTCATCATCATATGGTGGGGGAGAACGAGGAATAAACTGCATACTACCAAACTGACGTGCCACTCGATCAGGGAAATGTCCCTCTATTACATTAAATGCACAGAGGGGCACCCGAACAGTCCAAACCTTAGCTCCAACAGTACACATCTGTGGCAACTGATGAGGAAGATACGGCTACCACACCACCTGTTCAATTAAAGCATGAGATTATACATTACACTTATAATTTGTCATTTATTGTAAGTAACGACTAAATCCTTAATATTGATAATTAACTCACATGGTCATCGCCAAGATAATCAAAAGCGCGACGAAAGGCCAAATGATTCCTGTCGAATCCGATATGGTTATAACGTAATGGTTTACGCCACCTGAAACATAAATGTAATTTATAATTAGGATGCATAGAAGCATATGATCATGTATTTAACCAAAACATAAGTTAAGTAAACTAACATGCATGCAAGTGGAAGGGAAAAAGGCTCAAGGACAATAGTGGGAGACGGACACAACGTCGGGAATCTCTCATAGGCCCATGTCTGTAACAGGAATAGGCAACCTCCAACCTCGGTGCTCCGTCCAATACTAAAGTTGCACAACCCTCTATATAGTTGTGCAAGTATAGCCGACCCCCAACTGCGTGTGCCAGCGCTGCCGAAGTCCTCCAAGAGCAGCAAGTACATGAGGTGGACATGGTTCCCAGTAGTGTCTGGGACCAGCCACGTCCCTAGCAAGAGCAGAATATATGCCCTGGCATAGTACTCCAATACATGTGGCGGAGCATCCTGTGGACATGCTGAAAATGTCTGTCTAAGCCAGGACAATCGAACTCGGGAACCGTCAATGGCACCTTCAGCTGGCACCACTCCAGTAGACGAACAATCTCGTCATGCCATAATCGATGATAGCTCCTGCCACCCACAACAGTACCATCAACTGTCAGGCCTAATAAGATCGCCACGTCCTGCAGTGTAATGGTGCACTCCCTAAAAGGCATGTGAAAAGTGTGAGTCTCTGGGCGCCACCGCTCAACTAATGCAGAAATGAACTGGATATCTAGCTGCATAGGGCTCACACGAAAAACAGCTCCGAACCCTGCCGTAGTCAGATATGGGACCAATCTCTGATCCGGCTCAGGTAAATGTCTGTGACTACGAGGACGAAGTAGCTTCGATCCCTAATATAAACCAAAATCACACTTATTAAACTAATAATTATACCAAAATAACATTACATTACAGGACATAAATCAAAACAATAAACGGGAAATCATAACCCTAAATCCTAACCCTTAACTTAAACTTGAAACATACAATTCCAAACCATAAATTCAAAAAAATCAAGTGAGGGTTTTAAAATAGGAATTGGGATTTAAAGTTTCGAGTTTGACTTTATGATTTTAGGTTTGGGGTTTAGGATCAGAGGTTTTGAAATGGGGTCCGAGGTTGACATTTTTGGGTTTTGAAAAGGGGTTGAGGGTTTCAGACTTTAGGTTTAGGGTTGGCATTTTTGGGAAATGGCTTCAGGTATGAGATTTACGGTTTCAAAGTTTAGGGAATGTGAATAGGAAATAAGGTTTAGGATTGTCAATTAGGTTTGGACTTTCACGTTAGGGATTGAGATTTCAAATTTAGGGTTGGGGTTACATGTTTATGCTTTGAACTTCGACATTTAGAGTTTTGAGTATACGATTTCAAATTACGAAATAGGGTTTAGGTTTTCAAGTTACGGTTTGGGAATGGGGTTCGAGGGTTATGGAATGAGGTTTACGGTATCATAATTTCAGGTTTAGGGATGGAGTTTCGAGTTTATAGTTTTATGTCCAAATTTTAGGGTTTGAGTAGAGGATTCTTTAATAGGGAATGTGGTTTAGGGTTTCAAATTAGGGTTAGTGTTTAGGGTTTCTAGTTTGGGTTTAGGGTATCGAGTAACAACATTCATTTGTCTAAAGAGTCATCCTCAAATGCCCAAAAACGTGTTCTTGTTTATGTATCCCATTTGTGTAAATAACATTAAATTTCACACTTTGTAACTTAAACCCTAAACTACAAAACATAAAGTTANTTGGGTTTAGGGTATCGAGTAACAACATTCATTTGTCTAAAGAGTCATCCTCAAATACCCAAAAACATGTTCTTGTTTATGTATCCCATTTGTGTAAATAACACTAAATTTCACACTATATTTCTTAACCCTAAACTACAAAACATAAAGTTAAGTTAAGATAACACATACACTTGTTCAATTTAATTATTCCTAATAAAAATTAAGTAATCAATTATACTAGTTAAATAAATACTACTAAGAAGTCAAAACTAACAACTTAATATAACTTTTTTAATCTAAACTATAGCAAGACAAATTAATAAAAATTAAACTTAAAAACTAAATTACTGATTTAACTCTAACAATTTAATAATTAAAAAAAAATTAATGCAGTCAATAATTAAGACAACTTTGTAACTTATAATTTTAATAAATTAATACTAAAAGATATGTTACTAACCTCATTGTTCCATATAGCAGTTGAAATATGATATGGTTGTAAAGTCAATAAAGACCCATCTACTGGTCCAGGTAACGCCATTTGTATCAGTAAAGAATGAAAATGCTACTGAGAGACAAAGCTAATGAAAATGGCAAAGTGAAGGTTGAAGAATGCAAGAATGGAAGTCGGGTAGTGAGAAAGGGAAGTGAAGGGGTGAAGGGGAAGGGGAAGGAGCCGGAAGGGGAAAATCAACGGTCAAATGTGGTTGACCTCGGGAATGTTAAAAACGCTGAATTGAAGACAACGTTTTACAAAGAAAAATGTGTAATCAAAACTGCGTTTTATACATAAAACGCCGAATTGATTACGCGTTTCTCAGAGTAAAACACGGTCTTCAATACAGCGTTTTCAGTATTCCCGAGGTGCATGTCAGGTGGCCATTTCGATTCTGCGTTTTCCTCTTTACCCAAATTGGCGTTTTATTACATAAAACACGATTTTGTTTTCACGTTTATTGATTAAAACGCGTTATTGATTTGGCGTTTTATCACTAAACACACTGGCGTTTATTAGACGAAAAAACTGACCCAGTTTGGTAAATATTTTACAAACTAACCTAATTACGTAATTAAATATTAAAATAGCATTTATTCTGTTAATTTTCCCCATTTGCCTCTCTTGTTTGGTATCACTGCGTGAGAAATCTAAAATATTTTTCTTGAACAACTTGACTTGGAAAAATTTGTAATCTTTAACATTAGAAATAACTAGTTCTAAGTAATTATTATTCTCAATCATTATTCTTTTGTGTTCCAAATGTTCCAATATTAAGTATTTAAAAATCACAATGTTTTAGAAGTTATCATTTATTGACATATATTTTTTGTACTGTCATGCATGCATGATTATCGTTCCTTAATTTATAAGAATAAGGATGGATATATCTATCAAGACAAACATGCATGATGCCAGAGGCCAAAGTCAAAGGTTTA
>QAOA01004335.1:13791-114300 GCA_003255065.1 Cercis canadensis
TTTTTTTTTTTTTTTGCAGGGGCAATAAAATGAATTACTTTCTCAATGTAAATTCTGTAGCACTCAAACTTCATAACTTCAGAAAGTGAAGCATATAAAAGTATTCAGGTATACCAGAGTTATACACGTAAAGATCAAGGGCCAGTGGATAATTACCATTGTGAATTCAACAAAAGCAATTCGAGTTGAATGATGGTAATCTCCAAGAAGCCTCAAGCGTTGAACCTATATGAATACACCGTAGAAATGGAAAACATCTTGTAAGATACTAAAAATTCAACCAACAACATACACCATAAGCCTATGAAAAGGTGCAAACCTCTCCACACAGAGATTCAAAGAACAGTTTCACATCAGCCTGCGTAACCTTCATCAATAACGAGAAACAAAAGATATATGAGCCAATCATTTGTGACAAGACGCAAAAAGAAAAAATAAAGTGGAAGAAACCCAGTAGTTGCTTGTAGCAGCATTCTAAGACAAGGTTAAATCCTAAATCACCTTCTTGTCAATATTTGTACAATAAATGGTTCTTGAGCACATCTCCCGCTCATCTTCAGACTGAGAAACATAACAGAATTAGAACAAATAAAAGTAAATAGACACATTCTTAGCGCACTCCGGCCAATCATTCTCTAAAACTGACATAGAGCTTTTAACTGCCACACCAAAGAAAACATGAAATGGGCACTTCGGAAAAAAACTCTTACCCTGGGCAAAAATGATGGATTAACTGGTGCAATGGCAGTTTTTGATGGCAGCACTCTCACTGGGTAATATCCAAGCATGGTGCCAGACAGGTTCAAAGCAGCCCTTGCACCATCTGCAGGCATAACACCGTTAGTACAGAAAAACGCCTTTATACATGTATATACCAAATGAAACAGAGAAGTAAGTGATTACCTTCATCTGTAAACTCAATAAAAGCAAAACGAAGAATAGAATTTGGATCCCCACATACACGACAATCAACAACCTTTGGCCAGGAAAAAGGAATCAATTAGTAGCATGATCCACTATTATCAAAGAAAACACACATTGTAAGTAACAGATATTAGCTTCTACCTGGCCACAGTTAAGAAAGAGAGCTGCCAGCTGCTCTTCAGTAACCTATATACCAAGAGAGAAAAATGATTCTCCAAATGAATGCACAAAGCAATCATTGCAAGTAAGCCAAAATGAGAGAATACAGACACCGGGTATAATCAGTACCTGTTGATCAATATCAGACACATAAACAGTCCTCCTAATCATCTCTTCTCGCTTCTCCATATCTACTTTATGATTCAGTCTTCGCTTCCCCTGATTATATCCATTCTTCCTCTGCAATACATTATTTTGGTATTGCTATTATATCAAGCAAAGTGAAAACTTCACTGAAAATAAAATCTATATACCAGTAAAATAGCATTGGGAACAAGTAGGAGTACGACAATACTATGAACTAGAACCCCAGGCAAAACTCAGACACAATTTATCCTTTATTTGATCTTAAAGTAAAAACTAATTTTGGCTTTATCTTTCAGATATAAAACAAACGCAAAGCCAACAATCGAAATATTTATTCATTCCTTTCCTCCATTTTTCAGGCAACCAACTAAATTAAAAGAATGGTAAAACATACCCTTCTGTTGGGATTCCCATTAGCATTTCCATAATTAGTGTGCAGTACAAAATTGTTAGTGAAGCCAAACCCACCACCACCTAAGTACCCATGATTATTTGTAAGCGATGGGGGCACAAATTCCTCAGCCATGGGATTCAACTTGGACAAAAGTTCCTCCAAATCCCTCATATCGCGCTTGAAACTCTCACCGCCATTCTCTCCATTCAGGACCCCATTCGACATCTGGTTAATCCCATATCCACCATTGTTCACCACCATCTGCTGGTTCTGGACCCCATTTGAGTCGAACCCATTTCGCATCTGAGCCATTTGTGGCTTGTAATTACTGTTGGGGACTGACATAGTCGTCGGAACTCTATCCTGGTGGTTAAAGACCGCGTTCAGATTCTGATCGCCGTTGATAGGCTGAACATTTGCTTCAATACCATTTCCTAAGGAACCAGTTCTGGGTTTCGATTTCTCCAGGTCATTCGGGCCAGTTGAGTCCGTCGATACTACACTGTTGTCCAAATTTTGACTGGAGGAGCCGATTATGGCCCCAGCATTCTCAGCAACCGCCATAATCAAAGAGACACTTGGAGCAAAAGTTTATTCCTTTCCTTTTCTTTATCTTTTTTCTAGATTTCTCTGTGAAATTTATCGTATACAAATGATCAGACAAAATCGTCAAGAGATTTATAATCAGTGAAAATACGAACAAACCAGAAAACCATATTTAAAAAAGAGACGTACCTGGCTTTATCTAAAAGATTTCCATTGACATAAGATCAAACTGATTCTGAAGATCGTCTGGTACTTTAAAAACTTAGAAAAAAAAAAAGATGTAGGATGAAAAAGTTCTGCAAATTGCTATGAAATTGGTGAAATAGAGAACAAGCTTTTATCTTACTAATTTACTGAACAAGAAGATGATTATTCTATAGAGAGAGCAGAGAGAGAAAGGAAAAGGGTATTCTTCGGATCGTCCGGTTTCGCTGCACTGCCTTTTTGGACCTTACTCAGAACGTCCCAAATTGATGATGCACGTAGCAAAGCAAATATGAAGACCCTGAGACCATTTTTCAATTAATTCCCCAGAATGCCCATATACATAGGTCATGGTACATTAAATACATCATGCATGTAAATACATACATGGTAAATCCAACAAAAACAAATTTCATATTTCATATTCAATTCTGAATTAAACACTATAGTAAATAGCAAAAAATTATCCTACCAAACGACTTTTTTTTTGGGGGTACAAGAGTGTAAAATACATGTATCTGAAAAAGAAAAAAAAAAAAAAANAAAAAAAAAAAAAAAAAGCTCTATGTAAGTAAGAAATAATATATTTTAGAATATGCCAATAATAATTAGTGTCCAATAAAGTATTCAAATTATTTATGTTTGATATATGAAAAAACAAAATAATCATAATCATATGATGAAGTTAGCTAAGGTGGGGTTTTATCATTTTTTTAAACTTAATAACAGTAGTTTTTGGTGAACATGAGTATCTACCATTTCTTGGATATGCTTAAGAGCCATGTACAACATTTTTAAAACAAGGTTGCATGGTAAAGCAAATAATATAACAAATATTAGGTGTTATTATGCATATAACATATCTGTTTTTGAATTTGCATGACCACATGTAAATTTAAACTCAATACCTTCTCGTGACACATCACTTTAAATTATTTTTTTTACAAGTTTAAATAAATATAATTGAATATCAAGGTTTTTAGGAGTTGGAAGAATCAAAAAATAATATAACTTGAATAATTTTAAATTTCAATCATCAAAATACTATATTCTCTTTCTTTTTTTTTCTCATTTCCTTTTATCGCTCGATCTAAACAAGTTTATTAGTAACACAAAATAATAGCACAATTATTATAAACATTATATTGTGTGTATTCTAAAAAGTGCCAAATAGAAAATAAATGGTAACATATTAACAAATTGATAAAAATGATTCTCCAACTTTAAGTTGAACATTTATTTATTTTTGAGCATATATATGCCACTAAAAAATATTAGCTAACACAACTGCAAGAAACAATTACTATTTAATAACAACTCTTCATTGTTTATCTATAGTTAAGAATTCTCATTCTATCTATTTAATTAAAAAACTTAATTGTATTTTTGTTAAAGCTTTTTGGATTCTTAAATTATTGCCTTTAATAACCATTTAACCCATCATGCATCCCCTAATGCTTATGATAGTTGAGGAATTTCAGCTTTGATCCGCAATATTTGTCCATCATTATTGTATAATAGGATTTTAATATAATTATTAATTAGAAAAGTACTAAAAATGGAAATTTTAGAATACCCATCTCATCCATCCTAAATTCCTAATATAAACAACAGCAATTGAATCTTCTATAGCAAATCAATTTTCAGATAAAAGGCACTCCTCATTTAGAAATAAAATTTAATTGTAAAATTCTCAATAACTTACTTCCTTCTTTTTTTTTGTTAGCAAATCAATAAAGTAGGAAAAAATTATCCAAAATTTTAAAAAGCAATTTAATTTGACAATTTACCTCCAAGTATTAGGAGCATGTTAATAAAGCCCCGCTTAATCCAAAAAAAAAAAAAAAAAAGAGAATTTATTATCATTTATGGATATGGTACATCAATTGTGAGAGAGGAGGTGAAGATGACATGTTGATGTTTGATATTTGATACATAGATGGTGAACAATTCATGAGCAATGCTACCGTGAGACACTATGCACCTTTCGAAAGGAGCACTACGTGCAAATCACGTGCCACGTGTACGGCAGAGAATCCGATGGCTGTCATTATCCGCTGGGGTAACAGACATCACTATTTTTCTTGAGAAGGGCATCATATTCATATTCGTAGTTGGAGAGGTAAAGACCACGTACAACCTCGGTGCTGAACTATACTACCCAACGTAAGGAAATGCGAAGACTCGCTTCCGATGGGCTCCACGTGTCCCTTGAGGTTGGTGAGCAAAGCTCTCTCTAGCCTTTAGCTTGGGGAACGACGAAGGCTTCGGTGGTAAACGGCGTCGTATAAAGACAGATCCACCTGATTATGGTTTGGGATATGGATAAGCCAACAAAAAAATTGGATAAAGATGAATCCTTTTTTGGGGAAAAAAATAAGGAGGTTTGAGAGCACATGATGATTTCGGATTGTACAAAATACATATTGGGAAACACCACCTACAGGCTACAGTCATCTTATAATACGAGTTACTTTTTCCTTTTTTTTTTTTTTTTTTTAATGAGTTTGAATTATAATTTCTGGCATAATGACAATCTTATCCTTGATAGGAATAAAGTAATCCTTACATCTTAATAGTAAAAAAAAAGTCACTTATATTTTTAAAAGTTAAAAGAGTGGATCAAAATAATTATTTTTTACAATCACTTGGGTTTATAAAAATTTATTTTAATCAATTTTTTTAATTTTTAAAAACTCAAAAGATATAATTTTTGTTATATATTTAAAGAACTAAAATGATACTTTTATTTAATTATTTTTTAAAAAAGCCTGTGGCTTCTTTGAAATTTTGTAATTGGCGTAAAAGTGAATGAATGCTTGATAATTATAGTTGGAAGAAGCGGTGATATTTGTGGAAGAAAGTGATCCTTGGGAACTAACTGGTTAACACCTAATACAATGCGAATTGTTGCTATCCATGAAAGGGCGTAGCCAAAATTGAGCTTTCACACTTTGTTTGCTATAGAGATGTTCAAGCTTAAGCTTTCAATAAATTTTGATGTGTCTCTGTTAGCAAATTAGTTTTCGGTCAAGATTAATCTGCAATCATTAAACTTAGATGACGTCGTTCATTAGTCACAATCAGCAAAAATGGTTTTGGGAATTAAAATGGAGTTTTGGAACCATCATCATCATCATCACACTTTCTTACAATAATAGTACACTATTTATATAAACAAAACCTCAACTTTCTGGGTAAATTCTTAAAGAGAAAAAGGGAAAGGGGACATAAACATCAACCGCCACTTTTTTTGATGAAATCTAGACAGTAAGTGTTGTAGTTTTTTTTCATTGTAAAAGAAATTAGTGTTGTAGTTTAGTAATAGTAGCAAACTAACAACCAACATTATTATTCTGCCGGCAAATTGGTACTTTTTTTTCAAAAGTGACAAGATAATATGCTTTGTGAATAGAAATTATTGTATTAAATTAATAGAAAGTTTTTTTTATTTTTATTTTGAGTATAATTATTTAAAGTCAATATATTTCTTTTTTATTTTTTATTTTTTTTCATGGGTCTTATTTTTCTTTTACTTTAACTGCACTGATTTATAACTAATTATTGACTATATTTGGTGCCTAACATAAACACAACCATTATTGCCCCGTGTCCTCCCTACTTTGTTTGTCCAAAATGAGAATTAAAATATTGAACAATATTAATTACACAACATTTAAATTTTGTAGACACAATTATATTTAGGAAACTATTATTTTTACACCCGATTTTATTAATACGACACTCTATTTAATATATAAATATAATATAGATTAATTTACTCTTATTTAATTTAAAAAGTTTTTAGTCAAAATTAAAAAAATTTCATTTTAATTGAAGATAATTTAGTTTATATCATATTTAAACATTAAATAAAATGTGACATTAACAAAATAAAGTATCGAAATAGCAGCTGTTTTACATTTATTATGCCAATAACTTTATTTATGACTGAGCTAGAAAATATTCTTTTATCAAGCTCATATAAAACATATATACTTTTTTCATTAAGTTAGAATTTTTATAAGTTTTATTCTGAAGGATGAAAATACACACACTACAATAAATCTTATATGGACCCATCAACCTACTTTGCGTTCTCCATGGTTATGTCTCAGCCATGAATATGGTGGTGGACCAAAAACAAGTGTGACAAGGCATTCTCTAATTTCATGCATTTTCAGTAACGGATACCTCACTCATAAGTCATAATGCCTTGCCACGTTAACAAACTCTAGTAGCTTCTTTTCTTATATCCACGTGCTAATTAATCAGATGAATAATGAAAAGTGTTGATTACAAAATATTTACACGTAGTTTAATAGTTTCAATAACGCTAATAAATATAGTTTAATGGCTAGGCATTTATGTAATATATAAAAGATAATTAAGAGATTTAATTTTTTCGGTCGTCGTATAACTAAAAAATAACATATAGTTTCAATAAATTTATTTTAGTCATTTTTAGTTTTTAATTAAAAAACAGAACAAGAAATATTCAAAATAAAAAATAAATGTCCTGTGGTGGACCAGAACACATTGTAATGTAAGTTTTTTTTTGAAATTACAAGTTAGCAAAATAAGCTTCACTTAAATCAGAGGTGAAATAAGTGGAGGTCCTCTCCTAAAATTATTTGAGAAAAGATTTAATTTAGTGTACGAAAATTGGCTGGAAGAATAAGTATAATTTATCCCATTAAGTTTATTTTGCCAAACCCCCAGAAAAGCACGAGTTTGAATCTTTGGGGTGGGTGGTTGGTTTCTGACGAAGAGATGCGATAATAGGCTAAGGGACAAGGTGAGGGGTCAGAAGCAAAGAGGCCACTAACTGGGTTGCAGAGTACTAGTAACAGTTTTCTTTACCAAAAATGAACAAAGGTAAAGAGAGAAGAGCTCTAGTGTATGTGCTTGGCAGAAATTCAATAATAATGGAAGGTAATCATCCACAGGATCCAAACATTAAAGCCACTACTCCTAGTGCTATCAGTTTCATAGGGCTAGAGTTGGAGTCTCTATTCGCCTACCTTCAAACATAAATAAACACAGCACAAGCCCTGCAGTGCTACTTCAATAAAACATAGCTCACTTGAAGATTAATGTAACCATTTGCCTTCTTAGGAATTCAAACCAATATACAAGTTATTAAACTTGAGATGTTGATGTTGCTAGTTTCATAGTTTCACATTTTACATTTATCTGTCTTAAAGCAGTTCGGGGAAAAATCATGTCATATGATGTTCCCCTCCACACATACAACAAAGAGAGAGAAAGGGAGATAAATCTAATCAACTACCAAAACTAAAAGAATTGATGAGCTTTAGAGTAAGATGACCCATATCTTGTGCAACCCAAATTTAATGGATAAAAAGAAGTCATTAACGTAAAAACAAAAGAGAGAAAAGAAAACACGCCTCACGTTTATTTTCTGGCAAAAAAGATAACATGATTCATGATGTGATTTCTTTTAAAATATTTACTACCAGTAATCAGATTCGGATCCTTGGATTTGTTTTCGCAGATTGTTTAATGATTTTTCTTTTAACCATAATATTCTAAATATTCATTATTATGAACGAATCTCTTTTATTTATTTCTAAACGATTTTTCTTTTGGCTCGAGTAACCAAATTCATATATTATTAGTGCAAAGCTTTTCTTTTATGTGCTAAACATGCATTACTAGGAAGTTAATTATTTTTTACATAATTGATTAACACTAAACTTCTCCGTTTCTAACAAGACAACATTTTTTTTTCCCGACAACAGACTTATCCGTCCCAACAAATGTAAAAGCGACTGATCGAGCAGGCTGTCGGATAAACCACATCGTTTTGATACTTTATAGTACAAAAAAACTGTTACCTACCAATCCATATCAAAGGTTCGTATAAGATATTAAGGACGAGGGGAAGTGTTGCTTTTCTCTTTTTCTTCTCTTGTTTGTCCAATTCTGGGGTGAGGGAAGAGAATTAATAGTTTAATACTAGGACTCTTGTCTTGAGTGTTCACATTGAACTGGAATCCAGTTTTTCAGTATTTATGATTCATTCAACCATAGGTGAGGGTGAGGGTGAGGGTGAGGGTGAGGGTGAGTCAATGACCTCTTCCTCACGGCGGTGGTAACTGGTAACTGGTAATGGAAATGGTATTCTTGAAATTCCAGAGCAGTAGCTATTCAATTAGGAACCAGTCTTCCCCGTTACCCAAAACCAAAGTGGATTTCCAACCTTTGACAAGAGAAAGCTTGACCGCAAGAGAAAAAAATATAATAAAAAAAAGCCTTCGAATCAAATGGATGACCAACTTGACAAAAACATGGGGCCAGTCCAAAAAGTATTAATTTCTAAGCAGTCTAGCATATGATTACACAGTATTTTTATTTTGGTTGCCATCTTTTCATCTGTTTGCCTCAGCGGAGGGATGCTGCAGAGTTCACTTAGAGAAGGCCAAGTGGAGATGTGATGCAAGCAAGCATGATAATTGATAGGCTCTTATAATTACAAGTTATATGGTAAATGGATACTGTTAAATATTGTTACACAGGAGATGGAGAAAGTAGAAAGTCTAATTGGGGTCTCTGTAGCAGTATCCCACAAAAGGGACACAAGGGTCTTGAGGATACTGCTTGGGAAGATGATTCAGTTGAAGATTTCAAATCTAGAGGATATGCAGACATTTTAAAAAGTGTCTCTGGTGCCAGTGTAAAAGCCGACCTATGGCAACATACACAAAACCATAGTGGAGTAATAGGGCAAACCTGCATTGAAACAGCACATCTAGATAGCCTGTGAAGCTGGCCACTCCCACTATTGTAGTCCTCACCTCCACAAAACCCAACTTCTGGGGATTCAAATGGAACTGGTGCTGAACAATAACTGCATTGCTCCACAGATAAATATTCGCTGGTTGGAACCCTGCTATTTTGGAGAGATACACAATGATATGTTTAGCACGTTTCAAGTTTTGAACCTTCTCTACAGACAAGAAATCATCACTTGATTTCTACAAGCAAAATAACAAGTTTGCAGTTGTTATAAGCAATTCATGTAGCCCACCATGAATAGCATGATGTAGCATTTGCCAAAATCAGCTACGATATACACATTGATGTGTTACATGATTTCTAAATGACATTATTTAGTTTCTTGATACAAGTTGAGATAACAATCCACCGAACATGCTTCATTCTGAGGATTATTTTCCATCAAGTGCTATCACAAAGAAATCATGCAATTACGTACAATTTCCAGAACAATAAGATTGTATTTACTCCACCTTCTTCAGAAAGAACTAAAACAAGCTAATCATTTTGACATCAGCAGGTTGATCTCATTTCCAGGACCGAACAGAAATATAAACTAAAAGCAATGAAAACAGCTATATTACATGACAGGAGGAAAAAGAATATTTGCACTATCTAAAATATACTAGTAAGTAGTACCTCCTCTTATACGTGCCAAGTTCTGATGCAAGGACTTTGAGTTGGTCACGCACATGATCCTGATCTAATGCAACCCATTGTTCCATCTGTGCAAGTCCAACAGGATGCCAATGACCAGGTTGGGAAGGAATTGCTTCTTGATAGGATTTGTTGGTTAGGAAAGAAGAAAAACAAAAACCCACAAGCCTTTCACGGATTTCTCTTTCACTGCTCAGAAGAATCTCTATCCACTTGGTCAATTTCTTCTCATTAGCAGGAAATAACCCTTCCAAGTTTTGCATTTTATTGTTCACTTGATTTATTTGGTCAGCATTCAGATCTTCTAGCATGACACGTCTGCAGATTATATTGAGGAGATGCAGAAGGCGAGAAGGACTGCCTGACAAAGTTGAACAGACATGTGACAAATCCTTTTCAACAGGAAGGTCCATATCAGATCCCAGAAATGCAGTTGAAAGCCACTTGATCAGGATATGTTCTACATATTCTGAGTTGTACTTCTTGAAAGCCAATAATGCTGCGATTATATCCCAAAGAACTAGAGGCTTGTCAAGACATTGATATTGCTTCAAAGACCAAATGATATTGGTGTCCCAATAATCTAATTCCTTCTCTTGAAATCGGGGATATTCTTCAGTATTAAATAAGAAACGAGTTTTGGACAGAACATCCACTTGGTGCCCACCAATCCAAAAGTACTCAACAGCTGCCTTATAAATCCTGCATATTTCAAGGAAGTGCAATTTTTCACATCCATTGATTTTTTCATCGTACACCTCTAGTTGGATAAAAAAAAAAAAAAAGAAAGGAGAGAAAAAAGGAAATGAAAAACTAAACGCAAAACAGTTTTAGCAGGAAATTTATGTTTCACCTTCCTTCATACATTCGGTTCAGATTCTCTCGTTCAAAGCAATGAACCTGCAAAGATTAAACAAAATTGAAGGGCAACATTTTATGCTGAACACCTAATTATAACTACAAAAAGGAAAACTCTTATTTGTAGAAATAGCAGGAGACATAATCAATCAGAAATCTCAAATCTATCTCATCATGGATTAAGAATTTCTAGTAAAAGAACAAAATATTGTTTGTTCAGATGCTAAATTGCTTGTTAAATGTTTATGATACCGTATATAGTCTAAAATAATAGTTATCATGTGATACTACTAAAGGATTAACACACTTCGATTAGCTATTCTTAAAATTATTTACCCAAATACATATTCTTAATTCAGTCATAATTGCTTCACCAGATCTATCATAGAGGCAACTACATGATCGAAGTTCCTTGCCAATTATGTACTCAATGAGGGAAGAACCACAAAGGAAAAGGAGTCAAGTTGGGGTAGGAATAGTAAAATGATGATCATATTATTTACTCAAATACGAGATAAGAAGAGTGCATAAATCAGTTGTACATACTAAGCACTAATATTGAAAAAGAAAGGGAGCAGCCTTCAAATTATATGTTTTTCTAGAAATAGTGGTTTCTTTCTGAGAATTTCATAAAGGAGGAGTTAAAGCAAGATGCATTCTAAAAAAATCCTGCCACCAGGATGTGCAAAGCAATATATCCCGGATTGGTATATATAAACTTGAATGGAATACTTTATAGTGGATGCTAGTAAACATATATAACAAACACAAAAGGAAACAACCATTTATGAGATGTCATACTAGGTGCCTTTTATTTGGCAGTTTAAGAACACTGAAAAAAAATAAATTATGATTACTCTGACTAGAAGGAATATGTTTAAGTTTTGAAAGAACAAAGAAATGGTAATAGCAAAGGTTATTTTGGAAATAACATATCATACAGTAGCAATGACAAGACTCCCAGGGGACACAGCTACACCAATACATGAACTGAATACATCTGCTGGAGGCTGCAAAAAAAATAAAAATAAAAAAAGCATATTTGTCAAAGTGGAAGAAAAAATATTATACCAAAAAGAGGATAGAAACTAAAGATGGCTAGTAATAACATACACAAGTTGGATTGCTACTATCGGGAATTTCAGAAGAGACAGCTACTTCATCGAGGTGACCCTCGTGTAAAATCCAGCTACGCACTGAATTGTCCTACCATCATTTATAACAACATTCATCAATTATAGATACCTACCAGCAGTAGTTAAAAATTTGTAAATAAACATGTTGCCAACTTTATGAAAAGAACAGAAGATGGACATGTTTCATATGTTGAAGGTCAAGGAACTTGAATTGTATGGAAATTACATATCAATAAATTTTGGTGCTCAATTTTGATCTGGTAATCTTGCTTTAAATCCCTACTGTCTAACAATTAACTTACTACTACATATAACATAAACAGAATATCATTCTTTCTAGGTACAAAATTTTGCTGTGTCGTGTTGGAACTAACAAGTTGAACAACCTGAAAATTATAGTAACTCAGTTTTTCTATTAGAGCAAGCATATTTATTTTCTTATGGACAAGTTCACGTACATATTTGAACCCATTTTCCTCTTTTGCTTACCAATAAAGAAGAATTGTATCTTTGTCAAGCATTCAATAGGCTCAGTTCAATATAACTTTTAAGATGACAAATTAAATAACTATCCAAATGTTCGACCTAGCTGTAAGCAATGACCAAAATGTGGCCAGATTGTTAACAATAATCAGTATGGAATGTATTAATTTCCAAATAATTATAAATCCAACAAGACGTTGGAGGAAAATGGGCTTGTGAATCAACTATGGGGGAAAAAATATAGCCTTAACTGAAATATTATTACCTGGCTACAGCTGTACAAAATTCTTCCACCAAATGCCCAGACCAAACCTGTAACCTGTAGGAAATTTTAAACACTGAAGACAACAGAGGAATACAGCTTCAATTAACTCAAAAGAAGTAACTTACAACATGTTCATGTGCATCGTATGACCCAAGCTTAACAAATTCGCTACAAGATATGTCACAAAGCCATATTTCAAAGGAACCAGAACCTTTGCCAATGGCTAAAAGCATCTTGGAAAGTGACGGAGCAAGCACAGTTACTGAAAGTACAGAAACTGGGACAATATTGACAGTTATAACCTATTTAGAAATTAAGAGTTAAGTACAGGAATTATTCACAAAGAATATAAACAGATTAATTGAAAGAGATGCAGGAAATGACATATTGGAAGTAGGAAGTACCTCCTTCAACAAGAGAAAGGAGGTGTGATTCACTTCTGATGATTTCAGCAATTTATCATTGTCGCCCAACCAAACCCTCACACTGCAAAACAAGAGGATGAATGAAACGAGAATAGTACAAAGTGGGGAAAAAAAAAGAAGGTTACAAATTGACATAGACTTCAAGAGCATCAAGTAAGCACAAGTTTATTTATCAGTTTATATATCAAAGCATCTCAGTATTTGGTAGAGCTCTGATATTATGAATTGATAAGACATACTATGCTACTAATACATGCTACTTTAGTAATGCTGTCTTACATATGAACTATCTAATTAGAAGCACTTTTCACATCTTCTGGTATCAATATTGCAGACACCAAAGTGCAAATTAACTACATAAGACGGTGAAACCAGATGAATTTTGAATAAAAGAGAAGTAAATAATTTCTTTGACATCATTGATAGAATTTCAGCTGTCACTAAGATAAGCGGATAAAGCACAACCAATTAACCATAGCATGTGTCTCTAGGCATGTGTTTATGTAGCTTAACAAAATAAATTAATGAAAAGTTGAAAACAGAACATAAATATAACACAACACATTTGCGTAAGCATACCTAACTCACCTCCCATCAGAACTCCCAGTAGCCAACAAAATTTTAGGATTGGAAGAATCAGAAGCAAACAACACCCAACTAATTGTTGTGACCCATGAATTGTGTGCCTGAAGAAGTCCAACAAACTTAACAGCAATTGGGACTCTTCCATCCTCAATATTATAGCAATCTGGTGCATGAGATCTCCAGAAAGAAATTTTACCAGACTTTGCTCCAACAGCAAGAAGACTGACGGATGCATAAGTATTAGGAACAGGATTGAGCTCAGATGTTACATACAGCAAGGGAGACCAGGAAACAACAATTGAACATAGCATTGCACTACGATAAGCATATTGATCAGCAGTTATCATGTGATTCTCATGTATTTCTTTCAAAGATTTCCCTTTAGATTTAGACACAGAAACCATCTGATCTGACAAATTTCTAAGCACACCTGAGCTAATCTCAGACACCTGAAATCAAGTGAATACACATTAAAATAAATTATTCAGATGGAGCTTAACCATAAATTAAGACTGAAAGGCTGAAAGAACAACAAACTATAGGATAAGCATAACCAACTTCCATATCGGTGTAGTGGCTAGAACAAGCATTGTAACCCTCACGGCTTGCTGGTAATGACAACGGATTCCCAGAATCTCCGGACACATTATTGCTGCAACACAAACATCAAAACAGAGACAAAAGTTTATTACCTATAAAGAAGTATGTTTATGTACAGACACAACATGTTCATGATGCTTGGATACATGTTTGTAGATATATATTGATGATATAATAAGTTATATTACAGTAGTTCCATACACTTTACTTCGCTTGTGTTCTTTCATTGATACAGTGTTTGGCATTTCATCTGCTGATCTTCGGCTCTCTACTTGCATCTAACAGAGAATGACAGAAAGATAATAAATTAGAAAATTAAGCACAGATAGATTACAAGTGTAACTACAATATGAGTTAGAAAGAGAATACCAACAAAGAAAATAGGTAAAGAAGATAACTTACCTCAGAACGATCGAATGAAGAAATATCCAAATCCCCAAATCCAGTGCATAGAAGATATTCATACAGCCTTTCGGTTATGTCTACAACCTGAAGCGAATAAGAAGAATAGAACCAGCTGAGTAACACTTTCAGTTTAAGCAACGATTGCCATCATTTCAATGTCACGGGAAAAGCCACTTCCATTGTGCATACCTCAACCCATTCAGCACGGAACTCACAGAAGGGAGGACGATAAACTTTTACATGTCCTTCTGTGGTGCAAACAGCCAACAGGCACCTGCAGCAAGTTACACATAAATAATAAATTGCTAAAAGAAGTTATTCCAATCATAAATGAATAAAATATGACTCTACTGCCTTGCAAGAGTAGGTTAAGACAATAAGCAAAATCATCACATGGTTGAAGAAAGAAAAAAAGTTCACACCCTGAGTTTGACGCCATCCCAAGTGGAGACCACGATATTGATCGAACACAACACTGATCATCTCGAGACAAACACATAGGCAAGAGGCATCCAGAGAGTAAATCTGCACCGCAATTATAAGTTGAACATGTAATGGAATGTTAATACATCGTGGTTGACACTAAATTTGTGGCACAAGAGTCACAAGTTGAACCTCTTACTAAAAATTTCATGCAGTGCAAGATTACAGCTCATAGTAGTAAAAGTGCTTTGCTGTTTTCCCATGCAACTGGATGAAATAAGTTATTGTTTCGAAGTTGCAACAATGGCAGCGCACAGAGAAGAACATATATACCTTTTCTTTCAATCACCCCAATGGGAGGAGGTTCACTAGCGGTGATTGTAATTAAACCACGTGGCCCAAAAGGCACTGTTGGTCTCTGAAAAGGAAAAATAAAACAAATTAATTCTTTAACAAAATCTTATAGTATAAAATTGAAGATATTCTACAGACCACAAGACAAACAGGGAGGAAGGGAGCGAGAGAGGGGGACACGTGTTATAGGAGAAACCACAAAATTTGAAATGGTTTTAGAATTTGAGAGATCACATAAGCAAGCTGAAACTAAGTATGAGGTAGTTTTGGTACCAGAATAGTAACAAGGTTGCCGGAAGCGACAGCGATTAAGTTGTCCTCAGACCAGGCAATAGCATTTGGGTATGAAGGCGAACCCCAGAGAATTGCAGCCTGGAAAGGAGGTGCCATTCTGATCTAAGGGTCACAGTCACAGTCACAGTCACAGTCACAGTGAGTGTGCGGTGTGAATGGTGGCGTTTCGAACTCCCAAGTTGGAGGGAAATTTATGTAAAAGAAAAAATATGAGAATAGAGAAAACGAAAAATAGGGAAAGGGATCGAACCCAGGTCAAGGATGATTTAGAAGAGGAACTTGGACTTGGCGGCGTGGCGGTGGCGGGTAGACAGCATCAGAGACAGAACCCTAGTTCGAATCCCCTCGTCGCCACAACCTATGTTATAATAAGGCCAAGCAAGAGTAAACGACATAGCGCTCAGCCCTAAAATGCGCACCGCACGCCTTTTATCAATGCTCTTTTAGGAAAGCGTTTTTCACCTCTCTTTCCGTTTTGCTGCCCAACTTTTCATTTTTTGGCGAAAGTTTTGCTGCCAACTTAATTGTAGGAAGGAATGGTTAGGTGAAATAAAGTTTGAAAGCAATGAAAAGTATATTTGATAGTCATTTTGGAATATTTATCCCCGTATAAAATGATAATTTCATTTTAAATTTATATGTAATATGTAAAAGATACAGAATTAAATTTTATTGTACAGTATACCTGCTCAACATTGTTAGTGTTATTATGACGCTATTATTAATGACTTAAATATTTTATGAAAATTCTAAATATACATTATAATAGAAAAATATTCTATCCGTGGAGTCATGAGCAAACTTGTCAAAATTTGGCATGGCTTACCCAGAAATCAATTAATGATAATCTTTGCACAATTACCTTTCAAAAGGAATGGGGATTGATTATTGATTCTTCCCGATGAGATGTTCATATGATTACCTTGCAGGTACAGGCCCCATAATCCACCATCATTTAAAAGTGAATCTAGATGGGTTATAAGAGTATTATTACTTAATAGAAGTATTATTTCACTAATAAAACAGTGTTTTTCCGTTCAAATATAATAATTATTATTATTATCAGTAACCAGTAGTGTAAATTCAGGACCAATAACAGGAGTACAATATAAGAGTGAAATAGCCACGTCTAAAATTATGCACAAAATTTCCAGAATCTACTAGAAGGGCTTAGCACACAATCCATCCAAAAAAGTAGAACAGAGAGACTAGTATCTTATCCAAACTTCATGTTTAAAAGAAACATCGAACATGAAATCCTGAATGTAGTGGCATCAAGCTAAATATGTCATGCACAATGGCCAAACCGATTACATCCCAATACATAATTGTCAATAACACGGCCCTAGTTCAATTCCATGAAACCAATTTAACCAACAATTCCGACACCGTCTGAAACTTCCCAGAATTGCTAACTAGTACGTTCAGAGAAGATACTGACGCAGTTGCAAGGGTATCAACCACTACCTGACCGCACCTGCAAAAACCATCGTGCTCCTCTAGTTAGATGCCTTAAAAATCTCAATATATCACACATGCGCAAACAAAATAAAGAGCAAATAACAACTAAAACATGCATGACGTACTACACTTCTCTGGTCAACAATATTACGGCTTAAATGCACCAATCATACAGAATTTCATTCCTTACTTTTTTTCTCCCCTCTTTGCTAAGCAACATACTACAATTTCATTCCTCACTAGAAATCAGAGAATGAGCCTCCATGTCCATTTTACAGAAGGCTTCTGTTTTAGTTTATCACTTTCATATGTTCAATAGTCTTGACTAATTCCAAATTAGCAAACCATTAGTCTGAAACAGAAGAGGAAAAGGTGTATATAATAGGAATGATATAATGATTTGTTGAAAATATTTTCAATTTTAACTTTTTAAGTCATGTTCTCTACTTAATTACATGTTTGTGGACATGGTCTCTATCATTTAATTCAATAGTTCCAGTACCTGGCGTGGAGACCCAGATCTTGATCTTGATCGTGATCGTGATCTTGGCCTGCATAATTAAATAAACAGATAAATTACATGAACAATGCTGGATCACACAACCACAAAACCATTTTTTAACAATTGTAAGCTTCATATACCTGGAAGGCTTAATAGGTGATGCTGATCTGGATCTTGATGGTGATCTCGAGACAGATCGCTCCAACGACTTACTGCAGTATGAGAGAACATGACTCCAAAAATAAAAGAATGTTTGAAAGAACAATGAAAAATAAAAGATAGTGACAACACCTTCTAATTCTTTTGGGACTTCTGCTTCTGCTGCGGCTTCTGCTGCGGCTCCTTGATGGACTACTCTCATACTTCCTCACCTGAACAAACATCACTCGAGATTATTGCTCAAGACTTCCAAGGCCGCTCTCCACAAACATTTCTCACACAAACTAGGTAACAATCCAGCACTTTAGAGCTTCATGTGCAATCATTTTTTTGTTCCCATTAGATAAATATAGCTAGATTTTCTCGCTGGGGATATGGGGGATGGGGATCCTTTTTGGGAGATCCCTGGACCAGTTGTGTTGTGTGTTTGTGTACATGCAATCATTTATTTATATACAACAAGAAGAGAAAAAAATAAAACGTGCAGGATTTACGAGTCAAAATGTTCTGAGTTTGAAGGGGGCTATAATATACACAAAATAGTTAACAAATGGTCCCTGATGTACAAAAACCAGAAATGAAATATTTTACATGTGAGAGTAGAAAGTTGTTTACCCGAATAAAAGCTCTTGCCCAAGGATTTCTAAACTCAGTGTCATCCAGTTTCCGAATCTGGGGAACAGAAGATATGTCATTGAAAGGGGAAAAAAAAAAAAANAAAAAAAAAAAAAAAAAAAAAAAAGCAATTCTGGTAATATTCAACCAAATACAATTCAATTGTATTTCTCAACATACAGCGTATTTCATGTCGTCGAAACTAGTGTAGTCAACAATGCCAAAAGTACCTGAACAGGCAGCAAGTCTATGAGTGGATATTCACACAAACTCTAAAAATATTGTTACCATAAAAATAAGCACTTAACCATAGAATAAATGAGCTAACATCACAACTTACTCCTATCTAAACATAATTATTCATCTTAAGAAAAAGGTGGGTAGAGAGGAAAAAAAAAAAGGAGGGGGGGACTGTGGAGAGAGAGATAAAGAGAAAGAACATGGTCAAAGCACAAACCAAATGTATACCTTCACTGTCACGGGAAACCTCAGCAAAACACACGTCACCAGCCTTTCGCATATGATCCTGAAATCAGATGTTCAAGACATAAATAATACGGTGATAGAGATTGAGTCTTTGTAAATTGTAATTTTGTTTAGGTGGAACATTCCAATACCTTCAAATCTTGCCAGGATGCAGAAGATGGGAGTCCACGAACAATAACTGTAGGTCAAACATGGATATAGTTAACAACAAACTATACCTTCAAGAAACATATTAGAAAAAGTCACAGGCTTCGATTGAATTTCTCATACAACAGTTATCTGTACTCAAAATCATTAAAAGAAGAAAAAAGAAAAATACATGCCAAACAATTTTTTTAAAATGGTATAATCAAGAAAATGACATTGATGGTATCATCATTCCAAAGTTCTAAGCTTGACCGATGCACACAAAAATTTCAATTGTTCAAGAAAAATGTTTGATGGGTATAAAATGTATAATCATGGCCAAAACACTCAGTAGTCTCGAGGGAAAAAAATCATCTAGCATATACTCCTGATCCTTTTCCCTATGAAAGAAAGAAACATATCCTCTTAAGAGGCACACCTCGATATTCAGAATGGCGTGAGATGCCAAAACGGCCCCCACCACCACCACCACCACCGCTGCCGCCACCGCCGCTGCCACCATAACCGCGGCGATCGCTTGATGATGGCCCTCTACCACCATGGGCAAGCTCCACCTACAACAAGAACAGATGAGATACACCTCAAAGGAAAGTGTGGACCACAGAAGATACAGTTGGAACTGCTCATTACCCTTAATCGACACCCATCAAAGTTGTAGCCATCACGACCCCGGATAGCTTCTTCTGCATCTCGAGCATTGTCAAACTAAAAGCCCAGCAAACAAGAAATAATAAAAAAAATATAGATTTTTTGTTTCTGGAAAAATAAGGGAAACCAATTGCACATGAAAGTACAAGAACAAAGAGAGGAAAACTACCTCAACAAAACAATAACATGGAGGGCGAGGTGGAACCTTCAATTCAATATCCAAAATTCGACCATACTGTAGAGGAAATATCAATGAAACAAACTACATTAATGCAACTATCATCTACACCCATTAGACCCTTAACATCAGAATTTCCTTCAGATCATCAGAAGATAGTGTTCCAAGTCCTAACCACTGTGACAAAATAATAATCAAGCTGAATATACACAACATAATGAACTGGATAAATCACATAAGAAAGATCTCCATCAAACCTTGTAGAACAGGTCTTCGATTTCTGATTCCCTTATATCAGAAGGCAGATTGCCAACATAAATTGTGCGAGAAAAGCGACCACTCATATTCAATAGAAGAGGTGATACAATTCCTCTGCAGAAAAAAGAAATGGAACCACATAAATAAAGAAACAACCTCTCACTTTCTGAAGTCATGCCTACTACTGAGATCTATAATTATCATCATAATTACTCTAATGACAACATCAAAAGTAAATAAAAACCAAAACTATGAAGCAAACCAAGAGAGCAATCCTCGAGGTGAGCCGTGCTCCACAAGCTCCATAGCTCATTTGCTCCAAGATGCTCCAAAGCTATAACAATATTGAAATAAAATTTGATCTCCCCATGCTTTCCAGAATATTAGCAGGTATAGATCTTCTGAGAGTGAGCAAGAATCTCCAATTATTTAAAAAAACAACCATAAGTCCACCCCGATTCTCCCACTCCCTCTCTATATCCCTATGTTTGATTGCAAAGCTCATATTTGTCCAAGCGCTGGTCATCTATCATAAAGAAAGCATTGGTGTCATGAGATCAGGTAAGATTGACATATACTGAAGCATTTACCTTACTCAGCTCTCTTTAACAGCATTGAAAAACCAACCCTGGCAAAAACGTAACATAACCCCTAATTGAATACACTAGCTAATACAACTTGATGTCCAGGGAAAGTAGTGGAACTTCATTTCTTTAGCCACCCTAACTGAAATTCTTTAAAGAAGACAAATAATATTGCTCATGACAAACGAATCTAGACTGAAATTCGATTTTTACCCTTTGTTTGAGGTATCATTCTAACCCTGTGAAAGTCGTTAGTTAGAAAGGATAAGGAATGGCATCAATGCATAGATATCGCAGATTGCTGGTAACCAGGTTCTTCAACCTCTCATAAATATTTCATCCTAGTACACGACACAATCAAATCAGCTATTTTGGAGATTGCCTGACTATAAATTAGAAACCCACCATAAAAAAAGGTAAGGAGAATTATAAATTAAAACATAATGCAGACTACAATTGGTTCAACGAAGCAATGAGAACCAGTCTGGGGAGGAGACTGAAAACTGGAATAAGGGACTCAAGAAAACACAATCTTCAGGATGTGCCAACAATGACCAATCTCAGGCACGCAAGTCCAACATGGGATAACATTTCCACGCTTACCAATCAAATAATTTCAAAACCCTAATTGAACACTTCGTCATCTATAATGCTACACTACACATACATGCAATTAGAAGAATCTGAAAGGGATAATTCGATGAACGCCATACCGAAGATGAGAGCTTGACTTGAAGCCTACACCGCCAAATCGACCAAGTCCCTTCGTGAAGCGAGATCAGCTCAGGTAGAAGTTGAAGCTAGCGAACAAGATCTTCCCCAGGGTAAATTGGTGGGTAAGGCAAGGTCTAGGGTTGAAGAAGGCAATGGACAATTTATGGATCCGAGTCTCTTTTGGGCCTGAATGGACCCGAGTCCAATGGCCAGTAACTGACTGTCAGAACTGATTTGGGCCTATACCTTTTCAGCCATTGGGCTGCACCTTCCGAACAGCCTACTTTCACCCAGAATAAATATAAATTATTTTTTTTTTCTAAATAAATTATTTTTTTATATACTCTAGTGCGGGTCTTGTCTCTATGGTTTGTATGAATTATGATGCCCAAACAAAATAATAATATTTGATTTAAAATAAAAATAAAAAAAATTAAAATTCAGCAATAACACATTTTAAATGTAATATATTTTTTTTAATTGATCATAAATTAAATATGAAAAAGATCTAAATTAATATGAAAAAAAAATAAGAGAGATAAAAAATATTCCTACTCGTCAATTGATTTCATTAATAATTAAAATTAAACCTTTTAGTATATTGTAACCTACAGAATTTAACCTCCTATCAAAATATCTAAATTAATACAACATAAACAAATGAGTAATAAAAGATAGAAAATGAGGTATAGGAGAATTTTAAATTTTTTTTGGGTTTTGTCAAGTAAGTTGGCTAATATATTAGCATTTAGGGAAATGCTAGCTAAGTTTTGGGGGCTTGTTACATATAGCATTATAGTGTGTAGTATTTAGGTGAGAACATTTTTGTATTCTAGTTTAACCCATTGAGAGACAAATGTAAGGTGCTTAATTGTGTTCTATGGTCTTTTATATAATTGACTGCATATATTTTTTAGTCTCATTGTTACTTAAACCCAGTTAACAAATTAATTAATTTTCTTTCTAGTATCAACTATATTCACTCATTTATCTTTAAATAATTACCACAAAAATTAAAGTAAATATGAATATTTTTCCAACATAATAATCTATTAAAATTTATAAATTTTATTGCAAATTTTTTAGTCTTGTTGTTGCATGTTTTGTTTTTTGAAAATGGAACAAAATAAATTGATGAATTGGCAATACATATCATCTTCATTATGGGATTTTGATTTTAAATTTAAAATTATTATTCTACTATTTTGAATTTCAAATTTAATAAGGGATATTGGACAATTATCTTTTTAAATTATTATTGAATTAATATACTTGTATGTGAATCCAATTCATTCTCTTAATTATTTTGTTAATTTATTTATAAATTCTAAATTATTATTGAATTAAATTTTTTTTAATGAGTCACTTGTCATATGTTAAGGCCATGTCTTCTCCTTTTATATATACTAGTATTGGTCCACGAGTGCAGGCGTGATGGAGGCATGCAATATAGAATAATAATTCATGTGAAGAATTATTATATAAAATATATCATAAACAAAAACTAATATTTGGCCTACTAGAGGCTACACAATAGGAGTTAGGGATATAATCGATTTGGTTAGGTTTAGTTTACACCCTAAACCAACACCAAACCGACCAAACCATATCGGTTCGGTTCGGTTTATTTTTTTATTTTTCTTCATTGAAACCGATAACCTAATTGAACCCCTTGATTTTTTTTAAAATAAAACTGAGAACCGGACTGACACCATCGGTCCAGTTCGGTCGGTTTGACTAGTTTTGCTTACACCCCTAATAGGAGTAACCTATCCCCTCCCCTCCCTAATTCATGTTGTGAAGCTAGAATAAGTCATACCTCAAGTGACTGAGAGTGACAATCATTGTGAATGTGAAGGGAAGCAATAACAATGAGGCAAAGGGATGACAACCCTATTAAGTCCTATTTATATTAAACTTATAAGGAGGCACAACATAAACCCTAAATATCACATTCAAAATTTAAATTCCTAATTCATTGTGGTTATAATTATAAGGAGACAATTACAAAAATCAAAATTCATTGAAAATAATTTAAGAAAATCAATGCAAAATAACTTAAATTTCTCCAATCAGAAAATGCCTTGATTGAATTTATTAAATACATTGAATTTTCATTCAAAAATATTTATGTTATTATATTTTACCTAACTAAGGAAGTTAATTTTAAGCAAAAAGCATGGTCGTAGAACACTCCTTATCTACCAATAAAGTGTTAGCTCAGTGAAAGCAGACTAAGCCTTAAAACGTTTTAGGCCAAAGGTCATGAGTTCAAATTCTTGGAGTTGCACTTATTAGGAGGAATTTACTGATTACTGCTTCCGTCCCAAATATAGATTAATCTCATATCCAAAAAGTGTGGGAATACTTTGGGTGTAAACCAAAAAAAAAAAAAACACTCCTTATTTGAGTTGTATTTCGATATCACAACTTTTTTTTAAAATATTTACATACATCTGTGGGACAGACATTAAAAAACTGAGACTTTGAATTTGTTACAAGCACAAATTCCCACCAAAATAAGGCCATAATGGACACCACGTACATAAAAGAGATGTGCAGCAGTGCTGTACCAAACATAAACAAATTGGATTACAAATATCGTACTACAAGTCTACAATTACTTGAGACAGTAGAATAAAATTCAACTTCGAAACTTCATTCTTGAGCTCCAATTAAGGAAGAGGCTAATCTTTTTCATTTTTTTTCCATATTTTTTGTAATGTGTATGTTACAACAAAAATGCCTTTGAAAGTATTAAGTATAAGGGGAGAAAAAAGATATGAGTTTTGTGGTTCATGGAGAATTAACCCAAAACTAATAAAAGAATAGATTTAAATACACATTTCCTCATATCAAAGGTAGCATTGTCATATGTGTGATTCCTCATATCAAAGGTAGCATTGTGATATGTGTGTCGCCTAAGCATGTACCCTATACCTCTCCATCCGAAAGAAATTGTGGAAAAAAATTGAATGCTGTTAAGAGTGGCAAATATGTTAGGACATGCATACCCAGTTCTAGTCATTTGGATCCATTTCCTCGTCTTGATCCCAGGGGCTAGTCTGATTGTTTTTGCCACCGTTTTTGTCAAATTCCGATTCATCAACAAAATCATTACTTTCATAATCTGGCAACCCGTCATCTTCCAGTTTAGTCCCTTCTTTCCCCAATGAACCAGCTTCATTAGCATGCTGCATCCATTTAGGGCATTCATCTTCATCCCCAAACAGAAACCGGCCATCCTCCCCTTTGACACGATTAACAACCTTGGCAGATGTTACTCTACAAGAGCATTCTGGAAGCGGATGGGAAAGGAACATCGCTGGTTTTGACAGGAGAGATTGCCTTATGAGGCCTTCTTCAGTCAAACTTTTGTTAAGATGCTCCTGCACTAAAATTGTCCAGTTATGTTTGGGATGGTACAAATTTTCACGGGTGATGTTGAAAACTTTTGCAATCGTTTTCCTGTAACAAAAGACCAGATAAATGTCACAACAGAATATTATTTATAACAGATCACCTTCAACAAAGAATGTTCAATTATTGGTTAAAAACGCATGCACACATGATTTCTAGAGAAGTTGCAAGTTGCAAAGTGTAAAGGAGAAGAAAAAGTCATCATGCTAAAATTTAGATGCAGAGGTATGCATAGAATTTACAAGGCATCAATAGATGCAAAGGTCAAGACAATGCAGGGTATTTTGAACAAGAAGAGTAGTTAATCACTATCCAGGTCCTTGTGTGGTGATATAGTTAGGTATAAGTAGTAAATAAAGTGCAAAACACACAGTGGACATCGGTATGCATATCATGCAAATATCTACTTATTTGCCTTAATGCATGGCAAAAGTGCATCTAAAAAATAAAAAATGTCCAGGAAGTGCCAAAGTCATATCCCTAGCAATGTCCAATGCATGTGACAACAGAATTGTCTACTATTAACAACACGTATGCACATCAGCAACAGGAGACAGAAAAGTTGCACGAGTGTTTGCATTTAGGTAAATTCTCAACACATGACATATAACCTCTCTAGAGAGCATTGCTTCTTGTGAAAGTGGAGAAAAAGGTATCTTAAACATGCCTCGTCTCCCTTACGCCTCCACCCCTTCCCTGAAAGCATCCAGCAACTATCCCATGTTTTGGAACTTATTCAACTAGTAACACTTATTTTGGTTCCTAATAGTTGGAAATAATGCATTTCAATGCTTTTCAGGAAATCGCATCTTTATATCATACCTCTCTTTTTTGGGTTTTTCTTGTGTTTTTTTTTTTTGAGGGGGGATGTTGGTTACATGGTCTCACGTAGTTACTTAGGACCTCCCTCAAACTACCCAAAGCCCTTTAATAAGCATCATTGAATTAGTTCCAACTTCCAAGCATATTTTACCTGTCTGGTCGGTATGTTCTAGAAGAAGCAGTCTCATAAAGTCGATGACCCATGACCAGGCTTGAAAAATCTGGCCATCCACTACCATCATTGTTATATCCAGGAAAATACGCATCTGCTTCCAAAGAAACAATGTAATCAAGCGCATCCCAAAGTAACCTGTGTGCTTGCATCCTCAGATCCATAGGTGAAGGATCGGGCTTCGTTGGAGTCTCAGTTATCCAACCATACCAGCCTTCCTTTTCATGCTGATAGATAGGTCTATCAGGAGGTGGAGGAAGAGGCCGAGGCCGAGGACCAGCCCTCTTCCATTCTTCTTTAAGTTGTTCTTCACTTTTTGAAGGAGGTGGTTGAAAAATATTCTGACGAAGAGGTGTTTCAGGTCCAACCAAGTCAGATAACTCTTTCTCACTACACAAGGAAGTACGATCCACTAAGTTGGTAAACATGGCCCGCAGAGGAATTAAAACACGTTGACCTCCAAATGTTTCAGAACCAGCAAGGTATATAATTGTCTTGGAAGGATAGCCCATTGCCCGAAGGAGAATGCCAACCTGCAAAAGTCGCAATAACAAACCAACATTTAACCCCTCCATAATGACATTATGAAATGCCAAAGTACAATGCATTATTATCCACAAAACTGGAAACAATACTCCCAAAAAAGTTGCTTTACTTATACATTTGTGATGGAAAATTTGGCTGCAAAGCAAAGGTAATAGAGTAGGGATTGAAGAGGATTGCTTCTATAGGAGTTTGAATAACACAAACAATAAGGAGTTTTAATAAATTCAAATAAGAATGAATAGGAGGAATTATAAATGGCCACATAAAAAAGTCCTCTATCTGTCTAAAACTGGGTCCATTTGGACTGAATAGAGAATATACAGTATGTAATTCCATTTTCCGCAAAATTTGCAAAATCGGTTTTGAAAAAAGCAAAGACAGAAACTTCAGCCACATCATTTGCATGAACACATTTTATGACGTATAAGTCAATAAGTCATCGTGATTGCTGCCTCCTGCCTCAAGTGCACTCTGAGAAACTGAGAAGTTACATGATCAACCAAAAGTTGTATATTAGAAGTAAAGCTATTTACTGAGATTTTGTATAAAAGTGAAATCATCAGATGTCTGGGTCAATAGAAATGGATTTTCTCTTAGTTGGGCGGTGATGGGTCATATATAATTTGTTAGTCAATAACTGATTATATGAATAACTGAAACCACATACACGTTTTTTCGCTGAGTTCATCTGATGCAATACCCTAGCTAAGTTCAGTGGGCAATATATCTTATTTTGAAGACATATTTGCAATAATTATTATGGAATGGGCTCGCCTCTAGCATTTACATTAAATGCTATCTTAAACAATATTGGATGACCCATTTCCTGGAACTGTCCAAAAAACATTCAGTGTTTGCATTTGTGTCAAAACATTATATTCAAGCCAATGGTTTTTGGATATATCCATTTTGAGTTAACGAATGCACAAGGACACTAACACATGGCATGCAAGCATGGCATCCATTCAGGACCAGTGTAAAATTGTATCAGGATTGTTTTGGCTCCTAAAGCCAACTTAATAGCCCATGAAACCTCAACATCACGACTTCTATATAAATTTTCAAGATGAGCTCCCCCCCCCCCAAACCAAAAAAAAGGGAGGCAACAAATAGAAAACAGTAACAAGTAACAGCAATTTCAACTGAAACTAGCACAAAAATTACTTGACCAAAAACCTATAGTCAAATTTAGCATACCTCTTCAGGCAGGAGGGGACATAAACCATTGTCTCTTCGCAAGTGTGAATCCACACTTATATCTTCATTAACAATTCCTTGTTTAATCATTTGTGCCCTTCGATGCTGTATGAGTTCAGTGTGTACATCCTACCAAAGAGAACCTTCTTAAAAAGATAACCCTCAAAATAAAAATTGAAAAGAAAGAAGGGAGGGGAAGCTGACTTAGATGATCGAATTCAAGAAATACCATTTTTGTAATGCACTTTGTAAAAGAATTTGGATGCACAAAATAAAACTCTAACAAATATACACATTCTAGGAGTAAAACCATAATTCCGTCAATTCTAGGCAATGGTATGAAAGAGAAACATTTAAAAAAGCAAACCTGAAAAAGTTCTGCACAACCATGATATGCCAAGGTGTCCCTCAGTAAGCCAGGATGGAATGCTAAGAAGGGTTGCCCCAATGCTTTTAACCTTCAAAAAGAAACAGCATAGATCTCTTATATGTCAACTACAAGAAACATTTCTAACATATGGGCATAGTGTGAGAACTATAATGAAAGTTGGATATAATTCTACAGGCAAGCTCTTTTTTTTTTTGGGCCTTTCTACTGGCAGGCTTAAAGTCTATACTTTTAACCAAACAACATTCTCATTTCCTTATTTTGGATCCCAGTAAATCATGGCATTACATATTTTAAATACATAAAAGAGACATTTGGCCTCCAGTGCCAAAAAATAAGGGAATGCTTAAATATCAATTTGTTAGCTGAAAGATATTCATACTTGTCAACCATCTGGCGGCCAAGCATTTGAATTTCTGGACGAAACTGGAGCGCATGGAAGGCAACCCTGCATCTTAGCCTCTGAAGCTCTGACATACCAGGTGGGAGAACAGACTGCAAAAGAGGATGTATAGTGTTTTGAAGTCAACTCTAGCAAACTTGGTCAATGATACACAAGCACACACAAAAGGTGTGAGAAATATCTAGAGAGAATTTAATCCACACTAGAGAAGCATGCCCTTGGAAATATCAAAAATGCATTCTAAGGCAGCATTTGCATGCAGGATAAGGCATGGAAAGGTAAGCGATGGAAAAGTCCATAAGGGTTGTCCCTAATTAAGTGAATTCACATTTCCCTTTTCCTTCCTTTAGCATTTTCAAAGGTCAACATGTATCGTTTTTTGCAGTCCAATATATAAGGATAATAATTACGGGGAACCTTGGCTTCTTAATAGTGAGCATTAAGTACTTGAAAATGACTTAAAAGTTCAAGACCTCTTCTTTCCATCCAAACTTGTTCAGACTTTTTTGGTTAACACAAGAATGAAGCTAAACTATATGTTTGGCTAGTAACAGTAAAAGAAGTCAGCTATATGCGTAGACACACCAAAAACAGAAAAAAAAGGACAGACCAAAATGGATCTCAAGTACAGTTTACTACAAAACCTTTAAGCATTATGTATTTTCCATAACATTTAAAAATGAAATAACTTGCTGAATTTCTGCTATATTCAGCACCAAGTAGACAAACATCTAGAAGACTGCACAACCACTCAAACTCTAATTGACAATTTCAGAATTCTGAAATACCTGCAGACATCCACCTTCAGTGATAATTATGCCAATAACCTTTGATCTCTTAAGCTTGGGTAAAATTTCTTGCACATAAAAGTTTGGAGAAGCTGAACTTTTGGGCCTAAATGTAGGAAAGTCATTTCTTCTCCTCCTTTCCTTCAAACTTTCAGGGAGGGTCTTTGCAATGATTACGTCATTTTTGAGATATGCTATGAACTGCTCCTCATTATAGACATAGGAAAAACTCTTGAACTTGGCACTGAATGAAATAATTAAAAAAATATATATATATATAAATANTAAAAAATATATATATATAAATATACATAAAATCAAAGCAGCAAAACAATATTATTTTAATAGCATAAAGCACACAGGAAAACATACCTAATGCCTTTTGAGCGAGTACTTTGTTGAATTTCTGGAATCACAAGAGTAGCATTTAGAAGCCTGGATATGGTGACCAGATCACAGATCTATAAAATCAACAAATTTTCAATTAGTATAATAAGAAAATATAAATGGAAAACAACTTTTATACATTTGATGGTACATACTGAAGATCTTATCTGTGCAAATCCCCCAAAAATTTTTGCATAGATGAAACCATTGCTCTGCTCTTTCAGAACTGTGAAGTAAGAGAATAATCACTTGAGACGGCAGATAGAGAGAGAATGAAAACCATACATGTATGTAAAAGGGAGAAATATCAGTGCAGTTAAAATTTGTCAAAGATAAAAAAATCACCAAGTAATATTGGTGCAGTTATATACATTATTAGACAAACTAGAGAAGCCTCAATTGTTACATGCACAGTATACCACAATTTCTTAACTTCTCCATAAGATTGATTAGTGATAATGCTTTAAAACATATTATAAAGCCAAGGTTTTATTTAAATCATCAAAAATATGAAAGTAATTTGTAAGCCAAAAACTATCATTCCAAAGATTGAAATCCCATGGGGTAGAGTTTCCCAAGATCTATTCACTAGATAATATTCTCACGACAAAAAATGTTTATGTAATCTAGATGACAGATAAACCACTCCAATTATTTAATAGGCAACTTATATCTGTGAGTGAAAAACAAAAAACAAAGACTATGATTTAAATATCAAATATATCTGCCACCTCAGAAAGATATATAGCATATCCACTCAACTACAAGCATGCATTGCATTTTCGTACCTTCTGTATCTCCCTAACAAAATGCAAAGCAGTAAGCAACTTGAGCCATATCATTACCAGAATAATTGCTTCTAGGGTTGGCATAAGGCTGCAATGCTTCCAAGGACTTTATGGTGCCCCATAACTTCTTATTCTTTGTGCCCTGTAACATTTCAAGCAAACAAAGTTAAAGCGCCAATAACTTAAGTGAAACAGAAAACACATGTTACATGCATTCACCGTGGACACTTGTATGATACCCACCTGTCTCCCCAACATGGAAGCAAAATCTTCAGGAAGACTTGGCATTGCTTTGTACTGCACTATACTACCAGTCCAAAGCTTCACAAAAGAAAGATGAATGATAATAGATGCCATAGATAAGGTGACTACAGAAAGAACAACCCATTTTATCTTAGTAATGAATGCCATCTTGGGTTGACGAATCTACATCCCCAATCCAGCACCAACTGAATCTGAACTTAACAGCAACATCTACAAGAAAGTATACAAACAAATTGTTCCATCAAAAACTAAAAACAGTTCAACACTAAGAGTGGATAAGATAATTACAAATTCCTAAAAATAATATTGGTCTGCAGGCTTTGCCCCATTTATCAACTTTCTCGTACAACTTTTCAGGTTCTAATTCCATCCTTATATGTCCAATTCCAACTTATTCATTTCATCCATATCTAACTACCATTAGGGCTAATACCGTTGGCCGAAAAAACAAAATTAGGGCTAATACCAGCAATTGCTTGTGTAGCATCTAATGTGCTATTGATGCAAATGGCTGTGTATGATTAGAAGCAGAATATATTAAAATTTATGTAATAGTAATCATCTGGCTATTCATTAATAAAAAAGAATTATAATGTGGCTCAAAAAGAGCACTGTTTGTCTATGAATGGCTGGCCATGGGCTTCTAGTATGTCATGAACCTCACAAACAGCATATCCAGGAGAAGAAATTTTTTCTTTGAAAAAGAAAAAAGGCAGAAGAAAAACGAGGTAGAAAACAAGTTCAAGAGAAGATTTGAACTGAGAGAAATCCAAATTAACGAATTAACTACAAGTGGTTGGGATATGAAAGAAAAAGTGGATGATATACAGTAAGTTCATCGTTGAAAGATTAAGAAGCAAAGAACCTCCAATCCCGCAAATATAATCAAACATGCAAACATAATGAGTGCTGGAAAATTCATAAACACACCGAAAGTGAGAGCTCAAAACTCGATGGAAAAATAGCTTTCTTCTTCAATCCACTAAAACACCATCTTCTGTATTATTCAGCATTCCACTAAAACCACCCACTATCACAACAACCCATCAAGTCCAGCAACTATTTCGCATTACCCATCTCTTACAATCCCTCCTTCCCCCTAAAGATACTACATTTGGCATAGACCAATTTCTACGGATTTGCTCTTACTCGTAAAATATCAATAGCGTACCTGCAATTAAGGAAGGTGCCCTCACTCCATCAACCAGTTTATCGCCAATGTCGCATCTTTACTTCGAAGGATGCAAAGGCTGCAGTTTCTGGGCTTCACCCTTGTTTGATCGCAGCCCTGGCCCACCAATCTTTGGTAACAGCAGTGCAATTCAATTGGGAAGCAAAAGCAGCCAGCAACTATGTCTCGCAGCTCGTCGATTCTATAACATACAAATACAAATCAAATACTACTCAATGGTCGGCAGAGCTACTGCAACTCCGCTACTCCCTTCAATTCCAAGATTGTGGGCAGCAACTGGGTCGATTAGATCTTGTTTAATCAGTTCGGGCCTGATATACTTGGTTGAATATCTCGAAGATTTCATGCGCAATTCACTCTTGGAGTGCTCTGCTATACTCACTCCGTTGATTACCCTTTTGGAGCTGAATTCTGCTTAGCACAACGTGGGGACAGGGTGCTTGATATTCGATTCAATTCGGCCACGGCAAATGGGGCAAAGGGAGAAGGTGATTCGGGTTATGGGATCCAAAATCCCTTCTTTGGAGAATAGTGGGGTGCTCCAACAGATCGCTACTCAATACTGAAGAAGATGAAGTCAGGAATCAGGAAGGGATGAACCTCTTTGCACGTGCAGCTCACATGAATGTTAATTGCAGTCTACTCCACCTTTTTTTTAAAAAAAAAAAAATTATAATATTATATAAATATATCATATCACACTTTTATAATAACGGAGATTCTATAATACTACATAAGTATGTCATACTACACTGATGTGGCAAACATACTTAATTTTTATATTTTATTGAATATAAATATAATTTATTTTATTTTCTTAAATAAATTTAAAAATAGTTAATTTGTACAGGTGTCATTCTCATATTAGTTAATCTCATGTAGTATGACATACTACGTAAATATGAAAAGTATCTAAGAAACCTCCTTATAATAAATATACATAATTTTTATATTTTATTATATATAAAATATAATTTTTTTATTTTTTTAAATAAACTTAAAAATAATTAACTTGTATATTAATTATTCTGATATGATATTACACATAAATATCAAAAGCATTTAACCTTGACAATTTAGCATAGTAAAATCCCCAATAAGAAACTTATAAATTATTTTTTAGAAAAATATAATGACTCAAACAATAATATTTTTATTATTTTTTTAAAAGAATCAAATCCATAGAACAAATAAGGCCAACATCGACTTTGTAACGTGAGTAGTCCATATCGTAGGAATCCATATCCGTACGTGACCCGATTTCGATGACCCCCATTGAATATTATTCAAAGATAAAAGCTAGAATTAGAAGAGGTTTATCAACACCATTTCTATTAAGGTATAAAGGTAGTAATTGTCAAAAGAGGAACAAAGAGATAGAGGAAACAACAGCAGTGTTCAAATAAAAATTTATTTCTTTTGCATCCAAGACTAGTGTAGATGACTATTGTCATCTCTTGAGCATTTTAAGAGCATCAGCTGAATCCTTTCTTGGAGGATTACAGCACCTCCTCAAGTAAACTCCCGTTGTGCGTTTGCTATTAAATAATAAAATCATATTACGTTACTAACATCATGCTACCGGCTACCCCCATTCATTATGAGTTGAATATCTAGGTTAACAATCTTTTCCCATTCCTTTCCCCCAATTGCCTATTGCTTATGATCGATGATATCATTAATCAGTGACTCGAGTTGATACAGTAATCACCATAATTGATGACCAAAAGAATTGCTCCAATCGATATATAGTTAAATTGCTACAAATATAAAGAAATAAACCACAGCAAAACTCGACAATTGATAATGCATCTAACTTGGTACTCAATTGGTTGTTAAAATTCACTTGAATGGAAAATTCTATGAACTAAAAACAAGCTTTAAATTGGGTTCACACCCAACAAGAGACCTAAGTTTGGCTAAAAAACAAAAAGGACAATGTCAACTGAAAGAAACACCTAATCGAACAAGCTGAATCCCATGTCATCATCACTCTCTTCCTTTGGTTCTTCCTGCAAAGGCAAATTCAGGAGCACGGGTTCAGAAATCAAGCACATACAGCACTATGCAAACAAATAGTTGAGTAACCAAAACAAATTGAGGTATCACTATTAACACAATATTGACCACCGTCACATTACATAGCTATCATGGAAGAAAACAAATGAAACCAAGCGCCAAATTAACACAACGGCTCAAAAAGGCATCTATCCTCTAAAACAATTTTACTATCTAAACCGAATTAAGGTATTACTTTTAACACGACCTCATTTGACTAGGGAGAAAACAATGAAAGAAAAGCACCAAAGTATCACAACAAGGCATAAATGGCATCAATTATCCATATCTAGTACATGTTATGGTACCAAATAAATTCTCCATTCCTATAATCCTTACAATCTGAAAGCCAACAAGCAAGCTAATAAAGGGCTTGAAATTGTTACCTTCTTTTCCTCAGCAACAGGGGCTGCAGTTTTTCCGGCGCCGCCAGCATCGGCACCACCAACAGGATTAGCGACGGCTACAGCAGCACCACCGCCTGAACAAGCATTCAAGATGAGGTCCTCAATGTTCCTCTTCTCTGCAAGCTTAGCAAACAGGCTTGGCCAGTACGATTCTACAGACACACTAGCTGCTTTCACCAAAGCATTAATCTTCTCCGCCTATTGCATTGTTACCCAGAATAAAAAATTATAAACAAATCGAAAAAAAAAATAACATCGAAGTTCATATACTACAGAAACAATTAACTCAGATCATGACCTTCTCTGTATTTGGATCAGTATTTGGATCAAAATTAAATATCAACCAGAAAATAATCTTACGGTGATTGCAATCCCGTCATCTTGAAGAATCNCTCCGCCTATTGCATTGTTACCCAGAATAAAAAATTATAAACAAATCGAAAAAAAAAATGACATCGAAGTTCATATACTATAGAAACAATTAACTCAGATCATGACCTTCTCTGTATTTGGATCAGTATTTGGATCAAAATTAAATATCAACCAGAAAATAATCTTACGGTGATTGCAATCCCGTCATCTTGAAGAATCAAAGAGGCGTAAGTGCAAGCCAACTCGCTGCAAGCCATCGTAGCACAAAGATTCAATAGCAACCTGTAATGAAACGAATTAGACTAAAGAGAAATTGGAATAATCGTCAGTGCGAGAATTCTCGGCGGCAAAGACAGAGCAATGGAGAAGGGAGGATACCTGAAAACAGAGGCTTCTTGTGGCACCAGACGAGGGTAGGGTTTTGCAAGCGAAACTGTAAAATATATAGTGTTTTGAGAAGGCTAGGGTTTTTAATTGAATCCGGATCGTCAAGGGATTAGACGAGACTAAATTAGTAATTTACAGATACCTCTCTAAATTTTTATCTATTAGCACAAGTTTCTCGTATTATTTTGAAAATAACATTTGACGCCAATTTTTTGCTCTTGCGTATATCAATTACATTCTTCCTTTAAATGTTTGTCGATTTACGATATGGTAAATGGTGGAATTACTACTTACTTATTGAGTGATTAATATTTTTCAATTCAGTTTAATAATAATAAAAATATTTGATTAATATGTAAAAAATTTACCTTATATTTTATTAATTTTATTGTTGATCAAATATTTTTTAACAATTGAACTTCAGTCTTCACTACTTAAACAAATAAATGTATTTTGTATATAAAATAAACAAATCCTTAATTGATCAACGATTAAGCAGGACTACATTTTTTTCTTAAAAATTTTACGTGATTGCACAAATAAAATGTTTTCACTAAATAAAAAAACAAGAAAATCCAAATTTTTTACTAAAGAGATGTTTGGTAAACGGATTCTTTTTCATTTTAGGGAATAATGTTTTTTGATAATGGTGATTTGCGGAAATATTACAAATACGTTTGATTGACCTTAATCATTCATGGAAATGTTAGACAATGTTTCTTCAAATTTTTGTATTCTCACGTTTGGTTCTAATATAACTTTTTTGGAAATTTTAATATTTTTTCTAAAAATGCTTTTATCTATTTTAAGTCAAAATAAATAAAATTGTTTCCTATAATTAATTAATATTTATTTAAAATTAAGAATACATAAAAAGTAGCACTAAAAATTAACAAAAATAAAAGATAAAACAAAATATAAATGAATATGGGCACTTTAACCTAAAAATTACATTTTTTTTAAACTTATTTACACAATTATAAGACTTTTCAACTTATTTACCTTAATATTATACTTTTAAAATATTAAAAACTAAAAAATAAAAATTAATGGATCCCACTAAACATGTCAGTGGGCCTACGACGTGTCCATGTGGAATACGCTAGTGGGCCTAGGACGTGTCCCCACACACTCCCACACTTGTGTGTTTCTGCCAATTTTTTAGAAAAATGTCAAATGGTCAATATAAGTTTGGCCTATTGTCTTGTGCAAGGACAAAGATGCAGGGCAAAAGTGACCATAAGCTGCTTGTATCAAATGCAAGGGACACGTCTTGAGTTCATTGGTGTGTCCCTCGTGAACACATCATGGGCTCATTGGCATGTCCGGTGGGCCCCGCCACTTCTTATTTCAATTTTTTTTGTTAGTTTGTTAATTTTTTTTAAAATATAATATTTAGTTAAATAAGTTAAAAAGTGTTATAATTGTGTAAATAAGTTTAAAAAATATAATTTTTAGGTCAAAGGTTCATCATGATAACATAACGACAATAACATAAAGTTGTAGTGGAAGACGTTGATTATAAGATAGAATAAATGAAGTGATAAATAAAGGGTATTGTAGATGAGGGACGCTACAATATTGTTGTTGTTGTTATTGTTGTTCCCAAGAAGGTGTAGTAGCGTCTAAGATAAGAATTGGCAACAAATGCTCCTTTACTAGGAAGCAACGACACTGTTCCAACAAAAGCCCTTAGAAATAAAATAAAATAAAAAAGCTAAAAAAGAGGAAGAGGAAATGATGAATAAAGAATTTTAGTATTATTACGATTATGTCATTAATAAAAGATATATTTGTATTTATATATTTATAAAACTTTTTTATAATCATGAGAATTCAATATTCTCACCCTATATTTGTGAAAATGTTTTGGTGAGAAACTTACCTTAAAATCATTCTCGAAAATCTTTACTTTCTTAAAAATATTTTTTTGAAACCTTGTATAAAATATGAAAATATTAGGGACTATTTGCTTTGACTATTTCATGTTTTCATTTTCAATGAAAATAAAAAAAATGGGCCTAAAAATGTGTTTGGTTAAGTTTAATAAAAACATTTTATTGAAAATATTTCTTAAATTGGACCCAAATCTAAAAATGTAAAAAAGACGTTTCCATGGTTTCTTTCTCAAATATTTGAAAACAATAAATGAAAAATGAAAACACGGTAGCAATTTTGAAATTATAATGACCACTGTTTGTTGTTAGCCATCTAGCCTTCGACACAATTAAGGAGCACAACAAAACACGTCAAGGAATACAAGCCACCCTCAAACATCTCCATCTCTCTCGCATTTCATCTTCTTCCTTCGTCTCGCATTGCACACTTCGCATCTTGCTCTTTCTGCTGTTGCCTATCTGAACGCTCATCGGTCTTGGTCTTTCCCTCCTCGACAACGGCAATGCAGCTTTGGTCCTTCATTGCATTGTTCACACTTGTCTACTTCACGCTTGGCTGCTATCTGGTCTCTGCCACTTTCAATCTCCATCTCACCAAGTCACTGCCGCACCAGCCTCCAGGCCTCCATTTCCACCAGCAATTAATTTATTGCTTTTAATTTTTTGCTGCTTCAATGATTTGTTGTTTATTATTTGAAAATTTATTGAATTGATTTCTTTTGTTGATTATGTGATTTCTATATCTCAGACTCGATGGCCATTTTTGATTTCTTGTTGCTTTATTGATTTTATAGTAAATATTTGGGTTGAATTATGTTGATGCTATTATTTTTATTGATGTTAGTATTTTTATGTCTTGGTGAAGTGTTGAAGCTAAAGTTTCTTGGCATTGTGAATATGTATATATTGCGAGAGTATGAAGAATTAATGAGCAAAGTGTTTGAATTTAATTTTAAATAAAGTATGCTTATAAGAGAGGTTTTATAGCATGATTTGGGAATTTTTTGCTATAATCTCTATTTTAATTTGATGGTTAGGATTCTTCTACCATCCCAAGTGCATTCTTAATTTTGACAACAATATTAATGCTTTTAAAAATCCCTTTTTAGCATTGTCCATCATTTAAGAATTAAGTAAAAGAAATTATAACCTTAATGATCATTTTGGGTCAATCAAAGAAAGCAAGCAAAAATAAATAAAAAATTGTTGAACCCCACAGTATAGCAGTTCTATTAAGGAATATTAGCTAAACATGTTTTCATAATTTTTATTTTTTGAAATTTTCATACCATGTTTTTATTGTTTTCATTTTCTAGAAACAATTTTTAACTTTACAAACTAAATATATTTCTTAAAATTTAGAAACTGAAAATAAGAAAACATTTTGAAAGCAAACATGCCCTTAGTTTTCTAAGTTGAGATTCCTAAAAAATTAAAAAGAATCTATCTACCAAACTTCTGCTAATGTTAACTTACATTTATGTTATTCACCGAAAAAAAAAAAAAAAACTTACATTTGTGTTAGGAATATTTAGTATTTGTGTTTTAAATCTAAATTTTTTGTTTCACTTTGATTTTAATGCTTAAAACGAATTTATAACAAACTTATTTATCCTTTCTCATTTGTTTTGATTTTCTTAAAGAAGAAAATTAAGCAAATAAAAAAAATTTAAACATGAAAATTTGGATGGGATCCGGACGGCCTCAATGGCATCAAATGATAAAGGTCAAAGCCCAGCCCAAGCCAAAGTGCTCAGGTTAATCTGGTTCTCCGGGTCAGCTCGGGTCTTGTACAGCTCTGTTCCCAATGGCATCTCGCTGAACCGGTAGCGTTTTCATTTTCCCGGGTAATAGAACGCGGTACTCCATAGCATAGTTTACTTCATACTTGGTGGTGGGCTGCGGCGGAGGACGATTCTTGATGCTGTTTCCTTCTCATCAAACAAGCACGATTCAACATCATTAACCCACGTAGATACGAGAGACATACCGCCGCCGGAAATAACTGCCGGTTGTGTGAAAGCTGCTATTATTTATTTTGTTAAAATCATTAAGCTTGTCGTTGTAACATGTTTAAAATTTATTTGCAAAAATAAATGCTTTATGAAATATTACTTTAATTATAAAAGACAGTAGCAAGTGTAGATCAATATCAACTTGGAAAACCTTGCCACAATTGAATTTAATAATGGAGAAAGGGATACTTTTATTTTACATGGTGGTGGGTGATAGGACAAAGAGGACAATGTGGAAATTTTGATGCTTTAACGAGTAGGAGTGTAATTGGTTCGGTTTAGTTTTTAAAATTTTTAAGAGTAAAATCACACCGAATTGAATTGAATTGGTTTGGATCGATTTTGTTGGTATGGTGGGTTTTTGCCCACAAGCCATTTTTTAAAATATGAACAAGAAGAAAGCAAAAAATTGAACTAATTTTAGCCATTTAAAAAAGAAAACACATCAAAATAATCAAAATGACGTTGTTTTAGTTTATTCAATTTGGTTTATTTTTGATTTTCTTTTATTGAAATCGAACCAAACCTTCAATTTTTTAAAAAATGAAATTGAGAACCAAATCACGGTTGACCTATTTAACTTACACTCCTACTAACAAGAGAATTTTCTTGAAAAATGTGGGCATAAATTGATTAATTTAATTGAGAATGAGTTAGGTGACCAAAATATTTGCAAACAAAAATGTGGTCTTGTATAAATGATAGCTGGTTAATGGTAATATTTACATGAAACAAGCAATGAGTGGATGGTTATGAATTGTGTTACCAAAATTTATTAGGATACTTATGAATTTATTATTATTTACCAACGGAGCATGTTGTGGGATTCAATTTATTATAGATTCATTGAAAGAAGATGGGAAATGCAAAAGGAGTTGTGGCCTGCCCCGTGCACAACTCATCAACGAGAATACGTGTAATCAATTTGAAGAGAAGAAGTAAGAAGCAAGAAACATAAGCGAAGGTGATGGGATGTTTCTTTATTTTTATAAATAGATAAATAAAAAGAATAAATTTTGGGCAACGTTGTTTGATTTTTTTAGTCAAATTGGGTTGAGTTGAATGAAATGTTGAAGGCGTGAAGTAAGAACGTTGAAGGGAAAAGAAAGCGAGTTGGTCAATGGTATCGTGGACTGGCCGCCGACCCACCCAGCTTCCAGACTTTTCCTTCTTGTTCTAGGACTCGGTCTTGTGGTAACACCACTTTAAATACATCCTCCTCCTCAATCTCTTGTCATTCATTCCAGTGATTAACATCTTCCTTCCTACACTTGCTATACCCACATCCATCAGAGACCATGTTTATGTCAATGTTCAGTTCCTTCGATGCCCTGTGCCGTGAATTATCCTACGCCCAGAAGCCCAGCTTCTGCATCAAAGATGAAAATCCCAAGCCCAAGAGTACTACAGAGCGGGTTGAGAAAGAGAAGAAAAAACTCAAGGATCCCAATCCCAGTTCCAGTTCAAGTTCAAGTTCATCACCGTCCAAGCCAAATCGCCCTCAAATTAGGGCCAGATTTGCGCCCGAGTTTGATGGCCTCCACTGCTTCGAATCAATAATACCTTACTGAATTCCATCATTTTATTTATGCTTTCTATTCCCATTCTATTCTACCTCTGAGCTGTATATATAATTTAATTTTGAATTTAATTCTTCTTTCAATTTTGTTAAATCGAATCCTACTCTTTATCTTCTTGCACAAGTAAGTAATTTTTCTTTTTCTTCTTCTGCTCGATTTGCCTGGACGCCGCCAAAGAATTAAGAATTGGAATTGAATGAACAACGTAAAAAGAAAGGGAGAATATGGAATCCAGTATCTGCAACTGCAAGGAAAGACTCTGACAATGAATTCATGACCAATTTAGAAAGCAATACAAAAAATTTACAAACTATAAAACTTGATCCACTTATGATTATTTATATTTGTTTCTTGAACACCGTTAAAATACTCATCACCTTTAGGAGGGGGAGAATAGAGAAAGAGAAACTCCTTTCTTTCACACACAAAATAAAGGCATTGTAATCAATTAATTTTTCAACAGTGTCCCACATCACCATAATTTGGACATGGTGTATGTACTGTATGAACCTCAATCAATGTTTCATGTAGTTTGATCAACTGTCTTAACTCATACAAAAACCTTATGCTAAAAGGCATAAATTTCATTTGGTTGTGTATGCATTTCAGAGTTCCTAGGGTTTGGAAGTTTTTTTAACATAGTAGTGTTACTTATATGTTAATTTGGATTGGTCACATGACTTGAACGTGTTGGGTGGGCTTACTTACACATGTGCAACTCATATGTGTTATTAATCAAATATTTGATTGGAATTTATTTTATTATATCATCTATGGTTTTTTTTTTTTTTTTGCTAAATATGCACCGCGTTTCATACATCAACACTTCATTAATAATGTTATGATTCACACTAACAATAAGTATTTGATTATATCAAGTTAAAAGTATAGTGATTCATTTAGATGAAATTAAATTATAAAGACCTATTTAAATTTTTGTTAGAACTATAGAGATTCAGAATATAATTAAACTTAATTTAATTACACTCTTATTATGTTACTATTTTTCAAAAAAAATTAACCCGATCAATCTTAACTTACTAACTCAAATCATTATGGTTTGGATTGGAAAAAAAAAAACAAAAAAAATCCCCTCAACCCAAGCCACTTTGATTGGATTGAGTTCTAATTTCTAAAATGGTTCAAACTTCAAACTCAATACTCAACCCAACCTACCCTATGCTCTCCCATAGTTAGTGAGATTTTTCTTTCTTTGGCCTCATAGTTATTAGTAAGATGAAAAACGTGGAGATATAATTGCTATCAAAATCATGTATTCCTACGCGTAAGGCCATTTAGAAGGATAGCGTAGGATTTGATTCATGATCTCTTGTTGGCCACAATTCAATGGCCTATCCACTAAGATACCAAAAGTTTGCCACGTGTTCACCGCCCACTTCATACTTATAATTAAATGAAAATCACATGCTGCTATTTAACGAGTCTCTGAGTCAACAGAAGAAGAAAACGTTATCTATGGAAAATAATAATAATAATAATAAACAGAATACAAAAGAAGCATAAGAATTAAGATGATGAGATGAGAAAGTAGGAGGACAAAGAAGGATGAGATAATGAGCCGAATGGTATATGCGGTCCCCACTTTTCGATTGACGTGGCTAACTTTCTACATAGCTTAATCCGATAACTTGAAGGGAGGGTTATCCTTCCGTGATACTTTAACATCCAAAACAATTAAGCCCATTCATTACTTTTACCACTTTTCTTAATTTCTACATTACAAAGTTGTTACAATCAAGGAATGCTTGTGATGAAATGAAAATGGCAAAATCTTGTAAAGACTGCGGAAATTGTGATCTATGTGCTACGTTATCTTAATTGCCAAAAAGGGGAAACATGAGAAGAAATAGTGCATTTCCTCTATTGACAATGAGGGGCTTCGTTTTACTTTGCAGGAGGAGTGACCAAACATTAAAGAAAACAAAAAGGAACAACTAACGTAATTGCTTAACGTTTGGGCAGAGGAGAAGGCATATGACAGTGCCCATATATTTATATACATAAAAAAGCCTTGTTTTATTCTTTGCTTGTCTTCATCATCAAGGCATCTATCTCCTAGACATTTCCAATTCTTTTTATCCCTCTCTCTCTCTCTCTTTCTCTCCTATATATCACTGAAAGGCCAATTGTTCCTTCCAAGAATTTTGGTAATTTACAGCTTTGCAAAGGATCAGTGATGGCTATCGGAAGTATTTACGCAGCTGTGCCTGCTGTTGCTGTTGCTGCTGCTGTTGGATATTATTTCTTCGACAGAAGCTATGTTAAGGTAAGCAAGGCTCTGTATTTTGTTATATATCAGAGTTGAGAAACATTGGGATACCTATGGCTGAAGTTTTTTAACCCGCAGGAACTGAGAAGAGGGGTTTCAGCATCTAATCAAAGAATGATAGCAAAAGTGAAAGAAGAAGTGATTATGCTTCAGAAGCCAAAAATGGCGCCAGAGCTCGATGGTTTGCATTGTTTTGAAACTCTGGTGGTGCATTAAGTTTGCTTGGAATTCTACGTCAATCTTATTCTTATGCCTCAAAGATAGGTCGTAGGCGTGATATCTCTTGTTGATTCTCTGATATTTCCTTCCTACAGTTTCAGAATAATTATTTTGATTTATTTTAAATCATATTCATTCCCTCTTCACCGGGCCTAAAGAAAAAGAGAAAGTTCATATTTCAGAAATATGAGACACAAATAAACACCTCTTCCACCTGAATAAATTGGAAAATTATTTGTTCCCATATAAATATAATCTTCATTTGTAATTCGAGGCACCAGAACAATATTAAAATGGTGAAAAATGTAGAGTTAGCCCTGCTCATTATCTCCAACTTGTCTGCTAAGGCAACCAAATAATATCACCAAGAACTAGAGAAACCAGTTAAATTCTCGCACCAAATATACTGCACTAAACGCACTTGAGCACTGGTTACGTGAGATGAGACATTAACGTAACAAAATTTACCATGGCTTCCAGTGAAGAAAACAAAATAAAGAGAAGGTATCTGGAATTCCGCAACTAAACATGACCAAGAAAATTTGATGCTTTCTGTTTCTGGCCACTACTGTAAAGGATTACGAGTTTTTGCCAACACAAAGCTACCGCGTAAACTGTTGATAAAAAATGAGGAACTTACGCAAAAACAATGGAATTATGTGTTGCTACTCAGAATATACATCCTCAAATTGCCTTCATATACTGGACTTACAGAGTTACAGGAATTCATGGTTCAACAAGAAAAAAGTTGAATATGACTCTCAATTATTCACCTCTCTCTCTTAATCTCTTTCTCTGTTTCTTTGACTTTAATTTGAGCTAATAGAGAAGTGACTATAATACAGAATGTCAATTATTCCAAGGAACAGGGTTTTCTTTTCTTTTGATAAAAATCCCAAGGAAGATGATGGTAAAGATTGATTCTAGTACTTTAACTTACTATCTTTTTCCTATATTACCTAATCTTCTTGCTACTCCAAATATAACTGCCTTGGTCACCAGCCCCCTATCAAGACTACAAGCAAGTGCAATAGCACCGCCAACTAATAGGAACTTTGGTATGTTCACCCCTCGTGGTTTATCAGAGGTGGTTGCACTTTCAGTCTCTGATATATCATCGGAGGCTCCTAAAGATTGCAGGTATTCTGGATTTATTTTGGTGTTGATCTGAGCCATAAATGCTGACCGTGAGAGTGCCTCTCTGGAAGCTCTTGCTTGTTGATATGCCCGCAAGCCAGGTTCAATCTTCTGGACAGTTCCCCACATCCCTTTTCGCACACCAAGCTTTGCGATTTCCCATGGGATGCCCATGTCTTCATGATGGAAGAGCAGTACTTCACAGGCAGTTAGCTGGTTATTACCTCTCTTTGATTCCACTGGTACAAATAACAGCATAATTAGTCATTACTAGTCTACTATGGTGAGGGCATGACTATCTAGTTGATATTGCTGGCTTAAAAAGAGGTGAAGAACACAAACACACTGCTATATTTGCCTCCGTGTGTGTGGGTGCTAACACTTAACAGTAGTGAGTTCAAATTGGAATTAAAAGTTCATCTGATTGAGTGACTCAAATGACTGGGATCACGAGAGCATATATACCTGCTCGAATGCACCAACTTGAGTAGTAGAGGTCAACACGTCTTGGTTTGTCTTGTCTTGGGATAGAAGGACAATCTACTCCCTAATGAAAATAAAAGAGGAGGTCACTCAGTTTAGAATTACTTTACTAAACATCAAAGCATTAAAGGATAACACACAAAATATAGGAGTTAGCACTGCCGCCTAATTTTGAAGTTGAAAGCATCTCCATCATCCATCTATATTTCAACATAATTAATCTATCAAGCATCAACTATCCCCCAAGACCAACAACGAAAACCAAAAACATTATTACAGGTCCAAATAATTTGTGAGCCACCAAGATGACAGAGACTAATTTTTACTGCTACCAAGTGAACTATACTCATCTATCCTAATATTTTCCAGGCCATCAACATCTGCTTTAGTATAGCAGCTACCCTTCTTTGTTCACTCAGATGATTTGTTGGTCTATAACAAATGACAAATTGCCCAAAAATAACCAACAGCTACAAGCCCTCAGCAGAAAAAGTGATATTTAAGTGCAATGGCTGCTGCTGCTGCAGTCATCAAACTTGCAATATACATAATTGTAATAATAATAAAAAATCCTTTTTGTAAATCTAATCTCTACCCACCCAATATAGCTAAGTTCATAAAGTAAACTTCCTTCTCATACCTTTGTCACACAGTAATATGATCTTCCTGCTTCCCATATTCGTCGACCAATTATATATTCTCTGTCTTTACAGAAAAATGGAAACTGTGCCAAAAGAATTGCCAATATAAGCCTATAAACCCAAGGTAATAATTTATTAGACATAAAGTACAATAAAATCAGGATATGAGGATTCTCACCTTCCGTATCCACTGCACTTTCATAGTTCCAGTAGTGGGACACTCTTCTATGGTAGTTGAGCTTGCAAGCATGTCATCCCAGTTAGGTCGAAAATCATCATCCCAGAAGAAGTCCCTCACTATCTCAGGGGTGGCATCCTCAAAGACTGTGCTGCTTCGATATTGAGGAGGACCCTCCTAAGAAATCATCATGAGAAAAAAAACCAAGCAATCAGATTAATTTGCAGAAAATTAGAAGGTTATTCTACATAAAAGATTTACAATGATCTACTATTGCATGAGTGCAGGTTAAAATCAGAGTTAAATAGCCATTTGAAATTGGTTTAGGGAATAAAATTCTTCACACTAGCAGAATTCACAAGAGACATGCTACCTTGGGATCTCTACGCCATGCCTGGTAGCTCATGTTTGGGGTAGAACGATCCATCATATGTATCCAAGGAGGACCTCCATCTTTCATCTCTACAAGCTGAAATAGATGTTGTAAATCTTCCAATGTAAGAGCATTAGCTGTTTCTTCATTGACATTGGATGATCTGCACAGTACAACCAAGTGAGAAATCTGTCCTTAATGAAGTCCTTTGATACACACACAGTCAAAGACAAAAACATCCATAAAAAGCACAAAAAGCCACCGGGTCTTAAAGCTATCTAATAAAATAACGCATGCCAGAATTATAGCACATTTACATTACCACAGCAAGTGGTGCATAAGCAAGATTTCATGACAACGTACAAGTCAGCTATGTAACACATCCAAACTTCAAGGATGTCATACAGATGGTATAAATCCAGACAACAATAACAAGAAAATAATTGGCCATCAATGTGACTGAGTTTTCTTTCTTCTCCTATGTTCTTTCCCTAAAGAAAATCACTAGAAATGGACAACCCCACATAAGAAGTCTAATATCAAGTTGGAACAAGTATCCATCACAAACATATTAAGTTAGCTTTGAGCTATTTTATTGAAACATGTTGAAAATTGCAGTTATCTAAGATGATAAAAAAATCCATCCTAACAAAGATAAAATGGTAAGGAAAAGAAGAGAAAAAGAAGCAACACAAGCATATAAATTTCTAGAACTAATTGAAAGTGTAGTTGGTGAACGTTAAGTACCTGGAGCTGGAACTATCATATTCCGAAGGCGGTGAGGCTAATGGTTTTTTACCCATCCCTTTATTCACGACCAAAGATTCTGAATTTGGAGACTTAAATTTAATCGAATCAAAGCAAGGAGACGAAGCATAACCCTTCAAGGGCGACATTATTGATCTAGAAGGCGACGATGGTGAGCATAAATCCATTGACTTGGCCAGGGAACAAGTTAACTTTTCTCTCCCCACACTCGCCCATTTTGGTTTCCATGCCCATCCAACAACAACACCAACGAAAAATGCTAACCAGATAGGACCCAGAAACATAAACATCCCTGTACAGGCACCCAATATTGTAGGATTTTCCATGATACCATGCAAAGACTGAACCAGAGCAATAACAGCAAGAAAATTAAGAAGAGGAAAAAGAAAAAAACAAAACAGAAATTTGTATAGCCCCTAACCAAGTTTCAATCTTTTGATAGAATTGGAACAACTTGAACAGAAAAAACTTAAAGGGTTAAGTGATAAGGGACGGTATCAGATTTAGATGAAGAAAAATCAAGCACAGGAATCAGAAAAAGGACAAAGGGCATGCTTGCTGATTGGTTGTGTGATTTAGACATGAGAGGTGGAAACAGAAAGAAGTCATGTGAGCTTTGGTCTCATCTCAGAACGACGCCGTCGAGTGGGGAGGCATCGCCTGTATAGGCGGTGGTGTAGCAATTGGTGGAGGAAGAGCTCTGAGGAACCAATGAAAGTGAGGAGGAATCAGAGGCCAAATAAAAAGATTGGTGGAGAACGAAGATAGAGCATAGAGATGCGTGTGGGAAAAGGAAGAGCCACAGAAAGCAAGGGCAAGTGAGGAGTCTATAAATGTCAATAGACGGTGTTTGGCTGTTTCTAAGAAAGTAAATGGAGGTAATTGATTGAAAGCAGGAGCACATTCAGCAGCACATTGGTTTTGTGGTTAACTAGCCTTGTATATATAGACCTTGTTTTTCACGTTAGCTAAATTCTTTGGACTCGTTTTTCTGGCGTTCATTTGAATGCTTAGTTTAATATAGGAAAGTTTTAGCCGCGGTGGAAGATCATGCAAAGCACGGGCTATGTGGTCCTTTTCAAACCACTTACATTCCTCGATTATCTTATTACCTCTTTTTCCTTTGTGCACCCTACCAAACTCAACAATAGACGCGGCAGCAGTACCGACCACTTCTACTTGATTTTTCAATCCTTTATATGATAGTACTGCTGAATTTTGTGAGATTCCACCAATATCTCTATGATGAAATTGAGATTAAAAAATAAATAAAAATTGTTGTATAATTTGCTAAATGAAATTAGTTTAACTGATAATAATCAATGTTAAAAAAAATTTTTGTATGAAAAAATTTGTAGGATTTATTAAGTAAGAAATTTAAGAAAACTGAATGAAAATTTAATAGTCACTTGTGTTCTATCATTTAGAATTGTCAAACACAATTAAACCTGGATTTTTTCATCTATTTCCATTTTTTTTCACCTCGTCAACAAAGTACACTACTAGTATTCTTTCTTATTAAACTCGTTTGTTAAAAGCACCAGTCCGATTTGAATAATGTGGGGGGTGGGGGAAAGACTATGTACCCAAAAAAATGTGTGAAAAGAGGGAACCAAGCATATAGGAATTAGTAAAAGTCAAAGTGCTTAATTAAACAGCATTCGTAGTACTACTTCTACAACTAGGCAATTGACATTTAATTGTGTGGTCAATTGACTAATAGATTCATGTTCAAATATTGAAAAGGTATCCGGTTTGGTAAACAATTCTTAGTTTGATCCATGCGTGCAGTTGTTAAATTATCAATTTGAAGGGTCAAGTCTTATAACTCCGCTTCTTATTTGAAGGGACTAATGTGGACGGTAGAAGATTTGATGTCTAACCATGACTCTGATTTATATACATTCAATAAAATTTAAAATAAATAATAAAAATAGATTGTGATTCTTATGTCTTTTTTCTTTTTCCCTTATGATTGTGATTTATATGTTTGATGAATTTTTAATTTTATTTATGTATATCAACACACGTAATAGCATTCTAAACTATAATTCAACTCATACTGGTCTCTTTTTTGTTTGGTAAAACAAGAGACTGAAAGAGCGTTGATTGTAAAATTATGTAGAATAGAGTGAAGAGCTTGGTGTGGCCTTGGAATTATGATTACAAAGTCATGAAACACGGTTTTGAAATATTCTCTGTGTTAAGCATAATGGATAAGAGAAAGGTATAATTCCGTCACATAATGAAAAGGGAGAGGAAAATCTAACCTACCATGAGTGTTTGTTCCCACTTTCTTGTGATGAAGATTCAATGTATGTGTGAACGAGGCAACCGCACTATTTGCAGCAATAAATGTTGAAGCTGACACTGCAAAACATTATTGCTGGAGATAAAAAAAGAATATGCATAATCATTGAAGCTTCTGTTGTATGCTAATATTAACGTTAATTATAACAAAACTTCAACGTAGCATCACATTTCGGCACATTAGTAGTAAGTAGTTGAGCACGTTTATCCTCATTATCCCTAAGAACAAGGGGTTTACAAGCTAACTTAGCTATCAAGCAATATCTTTAACTCATAAAATATATGAGTTTGGCTCTGGTGAAGAAGGCAAGGTTGAAGGAGTTGATGAAGATATGTCTTTAACCAAAACGACCAAGTTTAAGTATTAGAGCGCTGCAAAACGCAACGAAACCTTTGTGCCATGTTGGAAAATAATGTGACACGTCTTACATAAAGCTGACACATAACCATTCTTGTTAACCCCGTTAGCCACATGCACATTAATTGAGGCAAAAATAAGAGTGAGAGATCAAACGAAGAAACTTTAAGAGAGAGAGACTAAAATATAATTTTAGTCTGCTATAAAATATGCTAAATAATTAGTCATAGGGTAATTAAAAGTCATCACATGATCTATGAACTCAATATTATCATCTTAGTGCAAATAAAAAAAAAATATTACCATTTATTTGTCATGTCATTAATTTTAATTATTGAGTGAGATTTTGTTTTTAAGCGATAAACAGCTATCAACTCATGTGAATATGCACGGCCACCATAAAGGGATACAAACAAATTGTTTTGGTATTGAAAGGGACATGGCAAAGAGATGGTTGCATTTTCTAGTTAACTATCCAAGAGAAGATGCTGGTGCACGCAGATTCAATCTCCATGCGCCCTAAATTTTGCTAATAAAAAGTTTAGAGCAAGCACAAATCCCAAAACAAAAACTTATTTAATGTTACATAGTAAGATAATTTATCTCCTTTTATAATCTCATCTCAATAAAATCTGAATATGAGAACTTCATAATATGCAAATAAAAAACTAATTACATATTAATGTATGTCATATTATCTATATTAATTGAGATGGTGTTAATCTAAGATATATAAAAAGATAACAAAATGCTTTTTTTTTTTACCATTAGGCAAATAATAAAATGAATTTAGTTAAAGTTTAGATGTATCTAATTATCATATAAAAAAAAATGTATCTAATTAAATGTAGAATATAAGAGTGTGATAAATATTAATCTGTTCCAGCATTACTGAACCCAAAAAACTCTCCCAAATTCCGAATTCAATTATTATTTATTACATTTGGATAAGAACCAAACTGGTGTCGTAAATTATAATATTGCCTCTAGTTCTCCCAACATTAAATTTCAGTCAGTGTATAATGAGCCATTCAGAAATAAATGGATATATATCCTTAGTACTGAGAGTTACGAGTTATAGCTTTTGAAGAGAACAAGAGAAATGAAGATTCAGTTGGGAGTTGGAGGCAATGGTTACACACATTCACTTATGAACATCCCAAATTTCTTTCCACTGATCTACAGCTCTGGAAACCATATCAGAAGAGGTCAATTGGTTTGGTTGAAAACTGTGTCGTTTTGGTTCTATCAAATTCATTGTAGCCCGTCTGCATGAAGAACCATTTAATTTATTAGAGAAAAAAGGAAAAAGAGGAGAAGATGAACAGCAAGCCATACAGTAAACGAGTACAAGTAATCATTTAAAGTTTGCACATGAAAAATAGATATTTTTGGGCTGTATAAGCAGCGATCTCTTCATTCCTATTCTCATTTCTCTCTCTTTTCTGCTACAGTTATCTTTTATATTTTTCTTATTTCTTAGTATGGATGATGTGATTCACTTGTGTATCAGGTTACAGTCTTATCTTCTTTGTCTGTTTGACTTGATATTCCACCAAATTTAATTATAAATTTGTTGACTTTAAAAGTTTAATGATATTTCATCTTTTCATAAAATAAAAAAAGGGGTAATTTGTTTAATTACATTTAACATCACCAATAAGTAAAAACTAAAGGAGAGTATAAATATTCAATTTTATCAAAGTCAATAAATTGAATCAGCGATGTTTTCTTTTCTTTTTAATGGAAGAATCCTATACCATCCAATCCATAAGTAAAGATTGGGCACAATCATGTGTGAAGTATTGCAAGTTTTGGGTTTTAAAAAACTGTTGTAATATTTAAAAAGTAATAAAAGTTAAAAATAATTTGTTAATTAAGACGAAATAGCATGAAGGAAACAGAGAGTATGGTTGGCTCATCTTTTTAAGATTGTTCTTGTTCATTGAATGAAAACCCAATTTCGAAAAAGAAAAGGTTCAAGTTCAAGGTTGTTTTACCCTACTACACCAGTGACTACTGGGTTAAGGTATAGACGAGGACTGTGCTATTCACCTTTTTAGAGGGATAGCATTATTTTCTCCTTTTTGAGTGGAGTTTCGGGTAAGATTTAATGGACGAATTTTTAATTTGGTTCCTGCCGTCATTCTCAGTTATAACTCTGTTAGTTTAGTGCTCAAATGGTAAACAATTTGTCTATGTGACAATAAAAGAAGTTGACATGGTGCCAAAGTGGCATAGAAGTTAGGTTCTATCTATTGCTCTTAACTCTAATTTTTATCAATTTTGAGAAAATTGAGCCACATACCTTGCATGTGTGTTTGATGGGTGTCAATTTGTGTGCCAATTTAACTTAATGTAAGCTTCATCTATTGCCATATAAAAAATTTGTTTGTCATGTCAGAACTAAATTGATGGAGTTATAACCTAGGGTGATGACAGAGACCCAATTAAAAAAATTTCAAACTATAAGTATCCTAAAAGAGGAAAAAAAAATTTATACGAACCTGATTCAAAATTTGTCTAAATTATAAGGGCGTACAATATATTTAAACCTAAAATATAAGAATGACATAATATAAAAAAATATGCTAAAAAATAATTTTAAAATTTTCTTGACACATTTTTTTATATTATACTATTATTATATTTTAATAAATATTAAGTAACTCAAAATTTTAAAATATTTATAACAATACTAAAATTACTATATGGTTCACAGCCGAATCCATCAAACTAAAATGAGAATAACCTACCCCTCTTAAAGAAAGGTAACATAGTACTCAGTACTCACCGTAGGTTTACGAATTATGAGGTTTGGTTTGATGTTTGAACAGGAAAACACTCGACCGACTTTGAGTTGGGTGGAGTGATGAACACTGTATTGTATTGTTTTGTACCTAGAACTACAAGGCTACAACTACACATGTTTTATGCTTTGCCAGTTGCCACTGTAACGTCCTAAATAGTACTTAACAATTTTTGAATATACAACGCCACGTGGCATCCACTGACGACGCGCATCGCTCACCCCTTTGCCCTGTGCTCAACGCTCTCTCTCTTTCTGCCATTCACAGTTGCGAATTCCGAAGTCCCAACCACTCGGAATTTCCCTTTTCAAAACAAAACCCTCTCTTTCCTCTCTCTCTCTCTCTCTCTCTGTTTCCCTCTCCGATTATTTCAAACCCTCCGAATTGAATTAAACGACGTCGCCGATGCTCTGCTCGGCTCCGGCCGGAAAGTCCGGTTCAAACTGGCTCGACCGGCTCCGGTCCATCAAGGGTATCCCCACCGGCGACGACCTTGACCTCGACTTCTTCCTCAGCAATTCCGATTCAGCGCATTCCAACTCGGACGCAACTCAGTTAACGCAGAAGCGAGTTCGTAATCGGAACCGAAGCTCTGAGATCTCCAGTGCCGATGGTGACCGACCAATGAGCAGCATCCTCGCTGAGCTCTTTAACATGGGTGGTAGCCTCTGTCAAAGTTCGAAGCTTTCTGGGAAGAAGTGTCCCAGGAAGCAGACCAACCCCAAATTCTTCGTTGCTTCTTCCTTGAGTAATAGTGGTATCAAAGAGAAGGGTAGTGACTGTGCGCGAAAGGACGACAATGTCCCCGCTGCCACGAATTCTTTCAATAACGATAGGGTCGAAATGAAAGAAGAAAGTTTGGATTGTGGGGATATTTTGGAGGACGAAAAAGAGAAGGAGCAGAATGGTAACGAGCTTCTGGGTTTTTCCAAGAGTGAAGTGACTGTGATTGATACGAGTTGCCCGGTGTGGAAGGTTGACAAGTTGGTGTTTAGAAAGAATAATGTGTGGAAAGTCAGAGAGAAGAAAGGAAAATCCAAGGCTTTTGTGAGGAAGAAGAGGAAGGGGACTTTTGGGTTGGATAAAAGCTGTGCTGGGAAGAAAAAACCCAAGCTTTCGGATCCTCAATTTGAGCCCTCTTTAGAAACGAAGAGGGAAGAGTTTATAACGCCATCCACCCAAGTAAGAACCAGTAATGTGTTCAATGCACTTTGCTTGAATCTTTATCATATGCTCATATTGCGCTCTAAACTTAGAAAGGTATTAACAACTAATACAACTACTTTGTGCAATGTAGAATGCGTGTGCTAATGCATGTATTTTTAAGGTGTATTACTATGAGGAGTGGAGTGCTGCCAGGCTGTTTTCTTAATTACTACAATTGTTGTGACTTTTATGGAATGTCTATGATTTCCATTGCATTATTGCATGTTTAGAAAATGATGATGCCTCTATATTTTATGTTGGTTTCGGCAGATTGGTCGCTTTGCTAATAAGGAGCTGTGCTAGTGAGTTTAGAATGATATCGGTTTGTGTTTGTGATGACTTCAGCATCTTACCAAAAGCTTAACTTGGTCAGGGTAATGACTGGCATTTAAGGACCTTCTAAAGACCTATACATTGCATCTCCCAGTAGAATATGGAACAAGTTTTTTCTTTACTGTTGTAATCATTGCACGGGATCTCACTCCCCACGTCATAATCCATTGAAAGCCGCTCAGTGTCTTACCTATATTTTCTTCCTACGTTGTTTCACACGTCTTCAATCTTCTTAGTTCTGAATTATGATCTTAAGCTTGATATTATTGGGTATCTATTTGAATTACCGTTCAAAAAAGTTTTTGCTAAAGTTTCTCTGATGAAATTGTTGCTTTTATTAATTAATAACGAAGATATAATGATGCTTCCCAATATCGAATCATGTTTGGTGTCTTTCCCATGGATTTGGCATTTATCTAAGTGTTCACTGGTAGATAGATTGCATATAGCCGAATTCTAAGCAGTATAAGGTTTATATTCTGGCAGTGGCCTTTCTTTCCACTTCACCTTTATAATGTCATAGAGTTAGAAGGAGGCTAGCCATTATCTCTTACTTTTGGTTTAGTGTTACTGCTCTGGTCCGGTCTGGTCCAAGAAAGGGCATATATAGTATAAGCTTTGTTTAAGAGCAATTTGCATGCTCCACGGTATCATTCAGTGCCATCATTGAAGTCTGATATACCATGTGAGTAATGATTACCCGAGATTTTATTATCAGAAACGTCAGTTAAATATTATTTGATATTTAGTAGCTTCTGATGTTGACATGGGTAATTCTGTTTAGGGCAAGAATTTGGTAGAGCTTTTACTGCTAATTGGGTGGACAACAAACCTGATGCTATGCTTAATTTTTATGTATTGAAGCATGTGATGTTGAATAAAATGCTTATCAGGCTCCTATTTCCCTTTGGGAGTCAGAGTACTCCTTTGATGGTAGGAATGGAGCACTGCCTTGTATATCCTTAACCCTTCTTCTCCTTTTACCCTTCAGTTATTGGAAAAATGAAAAGTAAGGAAATTTCTTGAGCCCTTTGGACAAAGGTCCCCTTGCTGTGGGGGAGGTTGATGTTGTTGTTATGGCCCGTTCAGATAGGCTTGAAGCAATGCTAATTATGACATGTGCCCTCCTTCTCTCTTTGAAATGTGTGAATAGCCAAAAGGACAGCATATGATAGGAATTCCTTCAACTGTATCCACAGTTTTATTGATTGAGAACACAACCTAATAGCCAAAAGTAAAATAACAAGCATAGAAAGGAAATAATGGGGTAAAATGACAAGGATGTAATGTATAGGCTTGCCACTGTGTTTTGAAGATATAAACCTCTCTTGAGTGCCTCAGATTTTTCTTTCTTTCTTTCCATATGTTCGTAATTTCATGCTTGTTATAGGTCAAATCAAACTTGAAAGGAATGTCTGGTTTGCGAGATGCTGACACTGATTGTTATTTTGACAATTATGTGTTTTAATGCTGTGTCTACCGAAAATTATTGCTCTCTTAAAGCGTTCTATTGGATAGATTTAACTACAAGTTTATTTGAATTTATGTGCTCATTATAGCAAAATAATTAAAAGTATAATATGAAAAAGAAAGAAATATTATGCTTACTCTATTTTTCTTTAAAAATGCCAAATCATGTGATGCTGATATTTTGCTGCATGATGTAGCCTAGCTCTATTGTCTGATTTGAGTTTGCTTCCTAGGCAATAATATTAGCAATCAAGCATCATTTTCTTTGGTTACTGGTATACAGTTGGATTCTTTCAACTTTGTATAATGGGACTAGATTATTGCTTCTACTATAAAGAAAGAAAAAAAATTGTATTATTGTCAAATTAATATTTTTGCTATTTTTAAATAATTTTAAGCATACACCTTTTGGTAGCAGTTTGGTATGAATTATTTTATGTGTTTCAAGAACTATATTCTGTTGTCTTTCAAACTGCACACTCTCACAGGACTAGATTTATATGAAGTTTTTCCTTCTTAGCATTTATTGAAACTACGTATGAGACATCTTTATATTGTCTTGATCTAGAGCAGAGAGCATGCTAACTCACAGTTCAGTATTGTCGATTTGTGCTTTCCATTGTTGGGGGCTTGTTCTTGATAATGGATGTAGTAGAATTGACTCGTTCTCATGGCCACATTTCTGTATGTCCTAATATTTGTTTCAATATCAGTTATAATCGACAGGCTATAACAAATTGCATTTCTTCTCACTCTCCTTTTTTTTTTTTTTCTCCACTAGTTGCATATAGTTGGCTTGAGTAGTTTTATCCCATGCTGAATTATGTTCTTTTCCAGTTGTGAAGCTGGCAATCACGTATAGGACTTGTTTTGCTGTCAATTTCACCTCTGAAATGAACTTTTTTTAGTTAATACCAAGAGTATCCTTACTTTACCCAATTGGGCGTGGGCTTAATCTCGTTCGAGGTTAGAGTAATTACGGTTTTCCCTTTACCAACAATGCTCTCACTGGACTTAGGAACCTCTGAAATGAACTGCAATTAGGTTCTTAATATATTTATTCTTTTACTTTAGTGGCTCAATAAATGAAGCCTATATCCTCCTTTCCAGGATATGGCTTACAGCAAATACACGACTGTACAGCCCTAAGGATTTTCATTTTTCTTCTGCTGCTATGTTCAGGGACAAAATACTCAGCACGAGCAGGGAGAACTCTGTATAGACGCACCAGATGTAATACAACCTCCACCCAAAAAGAGGCAAGTGTACTTGCAAGCTGCTTGTGGTTGCTGATCATTATTCTTATGCTTTAGTCAGAAATTTCCAGTAACCCTTCCTGTTTGTCCATTGATGGGAGATATACTATGATGAATTGCAGGTTTCCTTTTGCCAGGTCTCCGCCGAAGTCACGAAAGGAAAACTCATCTGTCATTCATATAAAAACCATTCCTACATAAAAGAATAAAGGAATAAGAATGAAGCTTAATAAAAGCTAAGCTGCGTAAAAAATAATTCAAGTCTTGACAGGTCATTTACTTGGAATTCCGAATTGGCTGCAGCTAGTTATGACGCGGCCTTCTCTTAGTTGCTATCCCATGGTGGCACTTCTGGGCTTTTTCTAGCATTTGTCAATTTAGAACTATGATTCCTCTGCGAAAGAGCTTGGTTGAAGTCAAATTCTGGGCTTCAAACATCCATTGTAGTACCAAAACATTTACTATGTAAATGTCTCTTTTGTTCTCCATGACTTATATATCATTCTTTTTTCAATATATATGAACTTTAAGTTGTTTTTCTTTCTTTCTTTCATCCCCTTCTTTATTAGGATCTTATAGTGTTAAGTGGAAGCACTTGTTTTGGGGTAATTTTTATGAATGGCAAGTTAATAGAAAGTTGGATGCTTGGTCCATAACCACATTTTATAACGAAATAATCATGATTTCTTCAAGTTGAATAACTAGCCCCCCTTGTTTTTCTTATACTCAAACGTTTTCCAAATCAATCTTTGTCTTGTTCTTCTCACCACTTTTCTCTTCTTCCTAAGAGCTTATGAATATGTGGATGAAGTAAGCTACAAACAAAATCTTAAACAAGTAATAGTTTCCTCTTTTTTTTGTCCTTCTGGAAATACTTAGATGTTCAACGCGCTAGTAGGCCCAATGGCTGACCCAAAAAGTAACAGAAAACGCCATTGTTGGTGAAGCTATTATTCCAATGGTCATATACTAAATATCACAGCGCCAAAAGAATTTGAGAGTGAGATTATTGATTTCGATGTCAACTGAATTTACCACCTGCACCAGTTGATGACTTCGAGGCTAGCCTACATTTATTCCCCTTCTTATTCCTAAGCTCTTGCTGTCTATTTGCACTTGCATAAACCATATCCGCAGCGTCCTTACTGAGTAGCTGGCCAGAGTGCAAGTTAGCTTCACAAAAAATGGTTGCTTTACTCACTCAGTCCACAAACGCTTGTTATTTTTCTTCTTTGACGTTTCATCAGAGCCCACTAATGCCTTTAGCTGCCTTTCAATTTTCCGTTCCTTCAATTTCGACATTTTATACTCAAGTCGGGAACTTCAATAAAGCATCATCAACAGGTAAGCTCAAATTACTAGTACGTAAGGAGTGTTTCCAACCCACCAATACCATGCATGTTTTCTTCAAATGTTGCTGTAGTAACACCCTGGTCAATCCTCAAACTGAAACGGGTGAGTAATTCTCAGAGGCCAATCATCAAACATCTTATGCTCCTAACAACTCAAAGTAGTAACACCCATTTAATGTGTCTAACTGGTCCATGTTTTGTTTCAGGGATGCTCTTCTCTTTCTTTCGAGAAATCGGATTTGGCCATGAGGAAACCGAAACGCTTTTGATCAATCACCCTGAGTTTACATTGGTGTCAATGGATTCAATGCGCGCTCGTGTTCTTTCTTTACAGTCAATTGGACTTGATCGTCTTGATCTATATCACCTGGTCACGAAGCGCCCAACTTGGTTAACAGCTAAGGAAATTGACCCTTTACTACGTTTTGTGCGAGACGAGTTGGAAGGACAGCTTGAGCAAGCACAGATGAAGCGCCTGTTATCAGCTACAGAACCCAGATTCTTAGTGGGTTTTGATAAAAAAGTTGCCTTGCTTCTCAATCGAGGAATTCCCCGTGAAAAGATTGCTCATGTGCTCAACAATGTGAATTTAACAAAGGCTGTGTGTCATAGGTCAGTGGATGAAATTGATAGAATCATGGCTTTCTTGGACCCGTTTGGTGGCATTAGTTTAATTGTAAAGCGTCCATCAATTCTTAATTTTGATTTGGATAGTCAGCTGATTCCAAGGACCAGATTTCTGGTAGAGCTTAGTGGAGGAGATGAGGATGCCACAGGGACCGTGCTGCGTAAGCTCCCGGCAATTTTGAATTACAGTGTGGAGCATATGGAGAGCCATGTAGAGTTGTTGAGGTCTTTTGCTGGCCTAAATGATGCAGAAATATTCAGGATAATACTTGTGTTTCCTAGTGTCGTTAGTGCTAGTAGAGAGAGGAAACTGCGTCCTAGAATACAGTTTTTGAAGGAATGTGGATTAAATTCTGAGGATATCTTCAAGTTCTTGATTAAAGCTCCCTTGTTTCTAGGTCATTCATTTCATGAGAACATTGCATATAAACTTGTGTTTCTAGTCAAGATTGGGTATAGATATAGGACAAAGGACATGGCAGTGGCAATTGGATCTACCACTAGGACAAGCTATGAGAATTTGCAGAAGGTGATTGGTTTATTCTTGAGTTTTGGGTTTTCATGTGCAGACATTGTTGCTATGAGCAAGAGGCAGCCTCAGATACTGCAGTACAAGCATATTTCTTTAGAGAAGAAGATAGAGTACTTGATAGGGGAGATGGGTCGTGATAAAGAGGAGTTACTGGTTTTTCCTGCATTCCTTGGTTACAAACTTGATGCCAGAATTAAGCATAGGTATGAAGAAAAGAAGGGTGTTTGCGGGGAAGGAATGTCTCTCAATAAGCTTTTAACTGTTTCGACTGAGAGATTCACAGGCGGAAGAAAGAAAGCAAAATCAGCGCATGCAATAGACAGTCTAAAGGGGAAGGAAGGCGGTTAAGTTGTCCATGAATATCTTTTCCTTTCAGTTACGTTATTTTATTTTATAGCCAAAACATGTTTCAAAATTCACAAGTACCAAGTGAAGCAGATACTTGCAACTTGTGCAGTGGAAATAGAAACCTCAAGTAATGTCTTCAATGCAGTGAAAATATCGGTTGTAGGGAAATGATCTTAGGTTGTATATTTGACAAGTCTGGTCCACGGTAATAGCTTCTTTATCGTCAAGGTATTTTTTCTGTATTGTTGCTGATGCATGAGAAACAAAACAAGTGGCTGTTTACGTTGTGGGGGATTATATTTACAGTGTGAAAGCAGGAAGAGGTTCCTCTTGTCTTGCTTATATGATTCTCCATTTGACCCACTTCAAAGGAGAACCCCTCCATTGAGGGAAACCAATCACATTGCTCAGCTGTCTTCAACATGTAACATGGTGCAGCAGGACCAGAGCAACTGGAGCATTTGTTTTCTTCAACTGTTTTGCTCAGCTTGTGGGGATGATAATTGCCTCATTTATTGTATCATCATCTCAATAGCTCAGCTTGAAAAAGGAAAAAGAAAATATCATCATCTCAATAAAAGAGAGGTCATTTTGGAAAACGATTGGTGGGCTCATAACGTGTGGAGGTGGTTCAGTAACAATTTCTCCCACTTTCATATTTGCATTTTGGTACCCTAATTTTAAGTGAAGTGGAGAACTTTCCTACAGTTCGATTATACGTTTCTTCCGCATAGTTTCTAAAAACAAATATGCAGAGTATTTTGGCATATTCAAACTGATTTGATTGTAATTTTCATAAATCTTCAAAATTAGTTTTAACTTATTAGAGAAGAGCAAAATAGAAACCAAGGGAAATGAGAAAATGTTAAAACTAAAACGCGCTTTATTATCATTTTTGTTCCATTTTACCAAACACCAAGACTAAAAATAGAAAAAACATTCCATCTTCGATTATGCTCCTTATTCACCACCTTCCTACTAAGTACACCCTAGTAATTTCTTCCTTGTCGGTTTTCATCTATCAAACAAAATATGTTCATTGATGTTTTTGTCGTCAACTGTTTGCCTCATGACTTTTTTCATATAAAACACACCATCAATTCAAACAAGCTGTGAACAACTGAAAGAAAATACCCAAGATGGAATCTTATCTTCCACAATGAGTGGTTCCCAGTTGATGATGCCTCAAAGAGCATATACATTCTAATATGCCTGCTACTCGAATCGGTGAGTACTCAAACAGTCACATGCAATGTTTAAACATGACCGACGTGACTCAGCCTTATTCTGTGCTTTGTTTATTCTTCCAAATTCCTGTTAATCAATCAACTTTTGCTAATATGTCAACAAAGTAGTCAAAAAGCAAAATCCATTGTCTACATTCAAGTAGTGGGGAATGGTGACTAACTGATTAGTATCGGATGCTGTCATTTTATAGTTTCAGATTGAACATCTTGCTAACGCATTACGGTGGCATAAGACAGTGAGAGCATGTTTCTGCCAAGGAGAAGCAGCAATGCAACGTTCTTTATTTTGCATTTTGTTCTTTTGGTTCTGCACCAAAAGCATATCTTGCCCGCGGCTGCCGCTGCCAGAAGCAATGTTTTTAAATCACTCTTGACACCTTTTTTATCTTCTTTTTCTTTGATTTTTAACTGTTTAATGCCAACTGACACTAACCAAAAGAAAAATTAGACAGGTTTACATTGTTTACATGGGGAAAAAGCAGCATGATGATCCAGAGCGCCTCACTGAATTCCACCATGAAACTCTTGCATCAGTCCTGGGAAGGTAAAGGCATCAGAAATATAGACATTTTGGCGGTTCTGTTATTGAATTTGGTTTAGTAAAAGCTGAGGCCAAAACTAAATACACCAAGCAAATATTTTTACTAATGCAACAGAGGACAAGCTGCAGACTCCATGGTGTATAGCTACAAGCATGGATTCTCTGGTTTTGCTGCGAGGCTGACAAAGACTCAAGCTCAAACGGTTGCAGGTATATGTTTCAGTTTGGGCCTTTCACTCATTTCACTGCAATGCATGCCACGGTTTGTGAGGGTGATAAGATATTTTTTTACTCCATTGAAATACGTCCACCATGCAGCAGCAAGTCAGAATTACTAAAACCTTGTTCAGAACCTCACAGTTCAAATAAGCATAAAACTTCTAGATTCCAAGTATCAATTTGATGAAAAAGCACCACCATATAAATTCATGCAAGGAACATTCCTACATTTGATGTCTTCTTTCACTCTATCAATCAGATGGAGAATGTCAAATCAATTAAACAGCAAGAGAAAGCATTAGATATGATCTATGATGTGAAGATTAATTTATAAGTAGAAACCAAAAAGTTACTGCTTCGAGACAAACTTAAAAGTAAAAAAACCAAATCAAGTTTAGAATTGACTTAAAGCTTTGTAAACAAGTTCACTTTTGGCTTGATTCTAGAGTTACCTGATGTTGTTCAAGTCATTCCCAATCATCTCTATAAGATGCAAACTACCAGAAGCTGGGACTATCTTCAACTGCCTCTACAATCTTCCAACAGTCTTCTGCATCAAGCCAAGATGGGTGATGGTGTCATCATTGGTGTTCTAGATTCAGGTTCTAACTTGATCCTTTCCCCCCTTTTCTGAACGTGTATCACCATGCAATACATGTGATATTACAAAAAATTAATGTATAAGCAGGGATATGGCCAGAATCTAAAGTTTTCACAGACCAAGGTCTGGGGCTGATCCCCTCTAGGTGGAGGGGAGGTTGTGAATCAGGAGAGCTCTTTGATGCAGCAAAGAACTGTAACAGAAAACTAATTGGAGCTCGTTATTTCATCAAAGGGATTCAAGCTGAGTATGGACAGCCACTCAATGCTACCATACTCCAAGACTACTTGTCCCCAAGAGATGCATCTGGACATGGCACACACACCTCTACAACAGCTGCTGGCTCATTTACCGATGATGCAAGCTATGATGGACTAGCTTTTGGAACAGTGCGAGGTGGTGCTCCACGGGCTCGATTAGCGATGTATAAAGTCTGCTGGACTTTGTCCGACATAGGAGGAGTATGTGCAGCAGCTGACATACTGAAAGCCTTTGACAAAGCAATACATGATGGTGTAGACGTATTATCGTTGTCCATTGGTTCTGATCTTCCGTTGTATTCTGAAGTAGACGCGCGTAACGGGATCACTGTAGGTGCTTTTCATGCTGTTGCAAATGGAATTAGCGTTATTTGTTCTGCAGGAAATAATGGCCCATATGCTCAAACAGTGCAGAGTCCAGCCCCATGGATATTAACTGTGGGAGCAAGTACCACAGACCGCTCTTTCCCTACGCCTATCACACTTGGAAACAACTGGACAACAATGGTAATTTCTTCACAACCTGATGCATTGAGGACAATAAGGTCTAGTCCTACCCACTAATGAAGCAATTATCTAAAATAAACCATCACTAATTGCAGGGTCAAGGCATGTTTACAGGGAAGGATACAGGATTCATTACTCTGGTGTACCCTGAGACACCAGAACTCCTAGATACTCGGTAAATATATCCTACAGATAACACACTTCTAGAATAGTTGTAGCTATCTATGCTAGACCTAATTCTCTTTCATCCACGCCATCGACCAGTAATAGAATACAGATTACATAAGTAAAATTAGCATACTACTAGCCTAACTTCTGCCTCAGATTACATATAACTAATGAGTTATGTGTACAGCTATTGCGAATCTCTCTCACCAAATGACACTTGGGTAAAAGGAAATGTGGTTCTTTGCTTCGTCTTCAATTCTCAAGAGTATGTAACAGGGGACACCGCATGGTCTGTCAGGGAAGCTGGTGCTTTAGGGGTTATTGTTGCCAAGAATCCCAGTAAATCAGCTGAATGGTGTGAATATAATTTCCCATGTGTCCAAGTAAGCCTTGAAACTGGAATGCAGATACTCTACTACATCCGTTCTACCAAGTAAACACCACCTTACCAACTGCACATGTTAATATCAACTCTTAGTTTCCATTTCCATTGAGTTTCTTTCAGAAAATTATTTGAATGGACCTTGCAGGCATCCCAGCATAAAGATTGGCCATTCCGAAACACATACTGGTAGACCTGTGTCAACCACCATAGCACATTTCTCATCTAGAGGGCCTAGTCCCCTTGCCCCTGCAATACTGAAGGTAATATAGAAGCTTGCTCTTCATTTTTCCACAACAGATGGGATATGAATCACTAAAGTCCAATGTTACTTGTATATGACAGCCAGATGTAGCGGCTCCAGGCGTCAATATTCTAGCAGCAGTTACTCCTGATGATTCCTCACAAGATACTGTATTCGCTTTTAAGTCGGGAACTTCAATGGCAACACCTCATGTCTCAGGCATTGTCGCACTACTCAAATCACTGCACCCAAATTGGTCACCTGCTGCTCTCAAATCAGCTGTAATAACAACAGGTAGTTTTTGACACAAATTCCAAATTTGAAGTTTTTAACCTGCCTATCTGCTTATTGGATGAACTCATCATGCAAAACCATTAAATTATCCTGCAGCATGGACAACCGATCCATATGAGGGACCAGTATTTGCAGAGGGAGATCCAACCAAGCTTGCAAATGCATTTGATTTTGGAGGTGGAATCGTGAACCCAAATAGAGCAGCAGATCCTGGTCTTGTTTATGACATGGATACATCAGATTACGTCCAGTATCTATGTGCCATGGGCTACAACAACTCCATCATTTCTCAGATTACGGGACATCCCACATTCTGCACAAGTAAACAGCACTCTATGCTAGAAATAAACCTTCCTTCCATAACCATCCCATCCCTTAGAAGCACAACAATCTTAACTAGAACTGTCACAAATGTTGGACCGGTTAACTCAAAGTACAAGGCCATTGTTGAGCCTCCCATTGGTATAACCATAGATGTAAGACCTGATATATTAATATTCAACTCTACGACAAAGACCATATCCTTCACCATTGTTGTTTCCTCGAGTCAAACAGTGAGCACAGAATACTTATTTGGTTCCTTGACTTGGAATGATGGGGAGCATGCAGTAAGAAGTCCAATATGTGTGAGAACTGAGATCACAGAGTCGTATGGTTAATGGTTTGCAATCAAAATTAGGACAGGCAAGCATGTCTCAACCATATTATATTTTGAATAAATGAATAAGCGTAAAAATACCAGTTTGTTACATTAATTTTCTTCGATGTTTTTGGCAGCCTACATTTACCTAATATAACTGGTTACAACAGTCATTTGAATTTGCAAGCCAAATAAAGGACTCAGATGAAACCATGACTAATTATTATGTCGTAGTAAGAGCCACTCACTTAAACAGCATGAAATATGAAGCAGAACAAAAACAGACAATTGAAGAAAGAATTAACCAAAAGAAATTGACAGGCGTGTGGATTGCATTAGTTAGAAGAACTGGTGAATTCTGGACATTAAGTGCAAATCACAAAAATGGTGCATCTCTCATTTTTACAATAGCTAGTCATCCAAATGTACATTTTATTTAAAACTGTGTCTACACTTAATGCCAAAGCCTCCGTCAAAGTTGCCTAAACACTTCAAAGCTCCAAAGAAATGGCCATTAGTATCCGCTAACCATTTATAAGCTCTTGAGTTCTTAGAGGAGATTTTCATGAACAACATTCATTCCGCAAGGGAGGGTTCTCTAGCTGGTTCTAGCACCACAGGCTCCAATGTCTCAGCTTTACCATCTTCTTTGGGTATGATGAGTCCATAACCTCCTGCTTTTCTTTTGTATACAATATTAATCTCCCCTGAAGCAAAGGGAATAAGTTTCATTACCAAAAAGCAGATAATAGATAACAAATACAGGAGCATGAGCAAAAATTAACAAGGATTGGAGGAGGGATTAACAAAGCCCAAAGAAAGACAGCTATACAATTCTTGCTTACCAGTTTCTTCATTTCGAAAAACATAGAAGTCATGATCAAGATTTTCGAGCTGCTCTATTGCTTCAGATACAGTCAATGGTGGCATGTCAAAGTATTTTGTGCGGACAACCTGTAAGAAAGGTTCACAGTTTAAGTAGAAGTCAGGGAGAAAAACATCATTTCAGGATCAGCAGTAATAAATCTAGCAACAAGCGCCACAAAAATTTTCCAGTATGCGTGCAATCTAATCCTCATTCAATTCGAGAACATTTTGAAGCCTAATGTTGGGTGGAAGGAAGTTAAGAAGATCTCAAACTTTTTTCTGGAAAAACAACTTTCCATGTATGAAAATGAATGAATCTAACTCAAGATCTGCACAGATGTTTACATTGGACATAAAGTATGGCCCTAATACATTAATTTGAGAAATAGATAGAGAAAACCTGTGATCATGGCAAGAACAAAGCAAACGAACGAATAAGGCACACAAATGTATGAAGCAAAATTGAGACAAAATGAATCTAACCTCATCAATAAATTCTTCTTCCTCTTCCTCTTCCTCTTCAGGAGGTATCTCTATCTCATCCTTAGGTAGTTGCACAGTGGGCTCCCTAACTCTCAACCTATTGAACCCCTTCATGTGGCGACCATGGTCTGACTCCTTTTCCTTTATCTTCCTCAACTTTCTCTGAATAATTGATGATACCAAATCTATACTCCCATAAAGAGTCTCTGCATCTTCCTCAGCCCGCACCACTCCATGCTTCTTGGTATACAAAGTTACCTAATGAAGGAGAAACCCCACAAAATCAATGACCCTAACCACCAACAATAGTCATTCCAGATAACCCAAATTCGAATGCAAAGTAGCCGTACCTCACATCTGCTGGTTCTGGGTCCTCTCCCAAACTCTCCTCCTCGGGCTGATAACCTCACATCAACCTCCCGAACTAATTGACTATGCTTCTGAACTGCCTTCCCAACCTTCTCTTCCACATGCTGCTTAACCGCACCAGTCAACTGAACACAATTACAGATAATTTACTAACTTATATTCCCTCATTCAAGCACAGTTAAAGACAATACAAAATAAAGATCACAACTTTCTTGTTCTCAAAATAAACGTAAAGTAATATACTATTAATTTAAGAGAATAATATTTTGGGTTTGATGAACCTGGAAAAGAAGTGGAAAAGTTTCGATTTTGAAAAGGTTCACAGAGAATTGAAGAAAGGGCTTGCTGACCCACCTCTAAATGTTTTCCCTGTATGATCAATTTGACCGAAGAGAGGGGTCCGTCCCATGACATACGAACAACGAGTGAAGTGGCACGGTTACTCCTGGGTGCGATGGCAGGAGTATATTTGAGTCTTTGAGAAGGGCTTAAGAAAGTTGATTTAGCTGAACCCAGTAGAGAGACAGTAGAAGGAGAGCCACAAGAGCAAGAAGAAACTGAAGAAGAAGAAGAAGATGATGATGATGGAAGAAAAGGGGAGTGAAAGTTGGATGGCAAGGAAGCCACCGGAGTCGCCATTAGCAACAACTTGCAATGTGAGATTAGGTGTTTGGATGACGGGAACTGATGGAAAAAATGCGAGAAAACGAGGGAAAGGAATGGAGACCAAAGGATATGCAATGAATTTTAGGAGGAGTAGAGGGTTCTACACAGTGGAGGAGGAGGATGGACAAATCAGATTATTCATTGAATATGCAGTGTCACTTTCTTTGATGGATATCCACTGTCAGACGTGGGCTTGGACCATTGCCTTGTGGATCATTTTATCCCCAGAGTAGCGTGGCGTTATTTGCAATAGGCATAAACCTAAATATTTTGCAAGTCCAGCGTGCGAACACGTTTCTCTTTATCCCAAAAGATCTGTCAACATGCGCCCCGGGAGACAGCGCCAACGGGGGCGGGTATTCGCTGCGGTTCCTTATTTTATTTATTTACTTATGTTTTTTATCTGAAATAATTGATTAAATAATTAAAACTATCATTTTATAATTGGAGAGATTCAAACTTAAAATAAAAGATAAGAAACATCCTTAAGATCAGAGATGGTTCCATGGTTCCTTATCCGCGCTCTTTACATTTCATGGATTTGGACCGTTGCTTATTCTAAAACGGTAACTAGAGACCCACAGGTCACATGATTAAGAGTAGAGAATGCATTTTTTCAAATCATCTTTGCACGTGTGGAGGGAATTTTAATGAAGGGATGAGCTATCATTAAAAGAAAATTATTTAATAAGTTATTGTTAATAGAGATTGGCTCAATCACTAAAATTTTATTGTATTCATCATGAAACTATAATAATTTATTTATTTTCTAATTTTTACAAAAAAAATATTTAGGATATTATCATTTTTTCAATCAATAAGAATTGGTTCAACTAATAAAAATTGAAGTATTTTATTTATATAGTTTAGATTTGAATTCTATTATATATTAGCCATCTTTTTTTTAAGTAAATAATATATAAATATCACTATAAACTTTTATTAAAATCGAATTTACATGTTGAAATGGGATAATTCCAAAAGTAAAACCTGCTATCCATAAAGCCGTTACAAATATAGAATAATAATTCCGACCAAATTTGCGTATTGATATCCAAATGTTGCTTGTTGTTGGCTACAAGTGTGGATAAGCGTTAAGGGCTTTTCTCTTTTTGTTCCAAAAAGTATCTTTGGCCATTAATTTCGTTGTATCATTTTCATGGTACATATTTCAATCTAATTCGCAGATAGAAATTAGATAGTAACCATTTCGGAAGTGCATGTTGCTGAGTAGCAATAATGAGCAGCACATGTGGATGCATGTGCAATTATCAGTTCCCTTTCCTAATGAAATCGATGTGCTCTTTACTACCTAGTGCTCTTCACCTCAACCATATTTTTCAACTTTCAACTATGTTTTTTTTTTTTTTTTCTTTTTACAAAAATAAATGNTTTTTTTTTTCTTTTCACAAAAATAAATGGTAACCAGAGAAAAATAATAAGTGTAGCTGTATAAAGTCAATTTTTTACTTGAATTATAATTTGATTACTATAATTCTTTTCATTTAATAAAATGCTATAACATATAATTTTATGAAAAGATATTCGACATAAAAAAATTAAATCAATATATATATATATAAAGCTTAAAAATTCTGGAGTAGGGAAGAAGAAGAACTATTATTTTAGAGTGAAATTTTTTCAATTAACATGTTCTTTCCTTTACTTATTGCAACATCCATAGCTAATTGCATATTCCTTCAACTAATTAACTTTCTCAAAACTAATCTTCTAGTTAAGTAGGGTTCTTCACCAAAAACCTTGTAAGCAGCTATATAATTAAGCACACAAAAGCTATATAATGTGATTAAAAAAAAGTGAGTTCTCTCTGACACAAACCTAAATTCAGTTATATGCATCCTAATAATTACACATGTGTTTTGTTTTCTTAATATGTCACGTGTCTTAATTTAATTATCTAAATTATGAAGTTATTACGCATGAAATTAATACTGCTGCTTTCCTTCAACAGGCCTTAGGCTAGCATGAGTTGAGGCAAAAGTTTAAATGGTTTCTTGTCAATTGCATGCACATGCACGTGGCTTTTATCTTAGGTGCTTCAAAGATTTATGATTGGTATGGATCACAAAAGGTTAAATTATGGGTATGAATTTTTGTTCGTGAAAAATTGTGATTAATTGCTTTTTTCTTGTTTTGTTCCTATTTTCTGCTATTGATGATGGTGACGGTTAATATTCTAGAATGATGTTCTTGATTGAAGCTCATTATTTAATTCATGTTTTAACAATTTTAATAAAGTATAATTTGTCATTTTTGAACCTAGAAGATTGTTGTTTTGTGAGGTAGAGTCATCCATCAGCAAATGTTCTTATCAAAATATCATGTTTGGAGTATTTGATGTCTAACATTTTGAGGATGTGCTAAACCTTAGAGCCTTGATTTGTGAATCGCAATAATATGGCAGCTCTGCAGTTTAATCTTCGGAGTAAAAGTAAAGGCATTGATGTGTTGATTGCCTTTAAACTTTCTAGTATTATGCATTTAAAACTTCATTTATATGCACATTTTATTATATGTTGGTGTTGCCGCATTTTATCCTTTATCAATTTGTATTGAAAATAGACAAAACATCGTTATAGTTTCGTTGGCAGTCATTGCTTTAGATATAAACCTGCATTTAAGTGTCAAATGTAATTGTGCGTGACTTGCCATCAGGTGTTATACGGCAATAGAGGCAAAAAATTTGTGTGATCAGCGACAGAACTGTTGGTGCTTGATATGCCTATCCTGCTTACTGTTTGTGTTTCATCTCATCTTCATATGGCAGCACTGTTGCCCATTCTTATTTGATGATTTCTAATGTTTGCATGATTTGTCTGATTCATAAAACAACAGATGTAATTACCATGCTTGCATCATTGGGGTGCTCGGTGGAATTTAGACATGAAGATTTATCTTGATGCTATATTGTGATTGCTCAGTGTCAGTGGTTGCTTATGTTGAGGCTATTGGCTTTTGCAGGCCTGAAAGGATGCCACTCAAGTTGTTGCAAATTTACAGAGGCAGCAGGTCCAATCAAAGTTGATTGCATGTGATTTCTTGGAGAAAAATATGGATGTTTTGGATACCTTGATATCTGGGTAAGGAATTGTTGGATGTGTATTCTGGTGGCTTGACATCTATCTTAACTTTATTGCCTGTAGTATCTCTTCTGGAACTCCCACCAAAGGAATAGACACTATTGTCTTGACTAATTGATCACTGGGTTCTGTCACTTCTGTGAACTTCAATTGAAAATTACTGATTTCTTGTTTATATCTTTTCTTGTGTATTATATTCCTTATTGTGCCTTTTGTCAAATTATGTTTTCACTGTTACTAATTCTATTATGCTAGTGATTAACCATTGTTTATCTTTAGATATGAAAACACAGACATGACTTTACACTATGGTACAATGCTGACTGAAAGATTAAATTATGGGTATGAATTTTTGTTCGTGAAAAATTGTGATTAATTGTTTTTTTCTTGTTTTGTTCCTATTTTCTGCTATTGATGATGGTGACGGTTAATATTCTAGAATGATGTTCTTGATTGAAGCTCATTATTTATCACCAGAAAGCGTAAGACACCAGATTGTTGCAAGGCAAGGGAAAATGACCTGATAATTTCATTTTGCATTTTGTTAAATTTCGAGCTTAAGATGGTTAATGGTAACACCTGGAAACACAATCTTTCTATTCAGGCTGGTAGTCTTTGTCGGATAATCTTGTATTTTAAGTGATATACAGGCATTTTTGTTTCCTATTTTTCTATGCATTTGAGCGTTGCACCCTGGTGTGATTTGTGCTAAATGAGAAGGGCACTGTGTGGAAGGCTCATATAACGAATTGAAAAGCATAGTTGTATAAAAAGTGGTCTAGGTCGTTTCTCAAGCATAACTCTGTATGTTCTTAGTCTTGATGGTTTTATGTCAGGTATGTCCTGGAATCACCACAGATGAAGAAGTTTTTTGATTTCATTTAGCTTCCAAACTTCGACATTGCAGCAGATACTGCAGCAACTTTTAAGCTATATATATTTCAGCTAAAAGAACATATGGCGATTACTAGTTCATTGTTTTGTGCCTCACATGGTTGCAGGAACTCTTGACACGACACAAATCTACTGTAGCTGATTTTCTTTCTAGGAATTCTGAATGGGTAGGTTCCACTTCCCCTTGCAACTTAAGTAGAAAGTAACATGTTTGAGATTTGCTGGTAGTAGAACCTGTTGAGGGATTGTATAACTGATATTATTTGCTTATCTTTACTTGCAACATGTTCAGGTTAGACCAGATAGGAAGCAGGAGTTTTAGCCTTTTAAGATTTTTAAAGCCTTATTTTCAAGTCCCCCATATCTGATATGAGAATTACATGTAACATATAGTAGAATATTGCTCTTTTTCATGTACATTGCTCTTTTTCATTGTTAAGATATTGTTGTTTCTTCTCTGTTTGCTCATTTTCTCCTCTCTTTCCTTTCTTTTTCTTTATCTCCTTTTCCTCTTGTATCTTTCGTATTCCTTTTCCTTTCAACTCCCAAACAAAGCTAAGGCATCAACTATATAGTTTTTAAATTATCTGCATCGTTTTAATTAAGTTTTTGTGTGGTTATTTAATGACTAACATTTTCTTTCTTGTAAAACTAGAAAAATTATCATCATTTTTCATCAAATTTGTCCACGCATACTTTATTTTCTAAAATTTGCCATACATCTTGTATTACTTGCAATGCATGTTCAAAATTTCCCTATGATTAATACATATTTTTAGATTTTAATTCCTCTAAAGTGCAAAGTAATATATATATATATATATATATATATATATATATATATTAACTCTTAAAAACAAGGTATAGTTTATAAATCTATGATTACATATAATTTTTCTCAAATATATTATTTTAAATGAAAAATAATTGTTTTTTCAGATTATGTATATACTTGCTAATTATTACTATAGTAACTTACTACCAATATTGACAATTTCTTCTATCTTAAATTATTGGTAAACGCTGTGCTACGCCCTATTATTTGGAGTAGCTTTATTCACTCTCAATTTTGAGGTTTTGGTGGATTCGTAGCTTGAAATTGGTGTTATTACGAAAATCTTAAAAAAAGAATCACCTAATATATTTCAAAATAGTTAGTTCATGTAAATGCATAAACGAAATAATAAAGGAAAATGTGTCAAAAAATAATGCATAATAGTAATTTTTTTTGACATAATTAAACTTAAATTTTGTCAACTATTTAGAACTTAATCGACATTAGGTGATTTAATTTTTTAAAATATTCACAATGACATTAAACTCACATGTTGGGTGTTGTCAAAACCCCTAATTTAAAATGGGTAATGCTACCCCACTAAAGTAGCTTAGTTGTCCCCTAAATTCTTTCAAAATAGTTAAATTGTGTTTAAATAAGTATTTGTCTACCCTATTAGTTGTAGTTTATCATAATTCTAATTTAATTTATATTATATACAATATTCATCATTAATCACACATCTAAGTATTGGTGATGGGTTTAGTATTGAAACCATAAATTTCTTAAGCAGTTTCTTGGGGGACAAAAGCAAGAGTGGACATGCCAATTGCCAGTTGACGTGTTCCATAGGGATATGCCAGCTGGCAGTTGACGTGTCTGATAGGTTCCACTTCACCAAAGTTTTTTTTTAGTTTTTAATAATTGATAATATTTAATTAATTAAGTTAAAAATGTAATAAATATATAAATTTATTATTAAATTATAATATTCAAGTCAATGAGTGGCATAATTGATTATAATTGATTATAGCCTTTTGTTTAATTCGCAACTTAGTGTTTGTGTTCTGTTAACGTGAAAATATTCAAAAATATTTAATTTTGCCTTATACGCCATATCAAGAAGGATGAAAAAAAAAAAAACCCCCCACTTTACACGCACGTAAGGAAAAAAAAAATGAAGCAACCAAAATTAAATAACCTTAAAAATTAATGGATAAATCTAAATTGATTTGGATTAAGCAATAAAATAGGATTTTTTACTGAATATTATATTTTGATAATTTATTTATTTTACTATTATAATTTTAAAATTATTTATTTTAATATTAATGTCAATCCTACATGCAACAAATTTTACAAAAAATAATATGTAATTAAGGATTGTCGTGTGGCATGTGACATGTCTTCAAAAACATGTTTTATGTCATACAACGTGCGATGGGTCTTATTTTCTTTCCTTGGGGATTTAGAAATTATATAAATTACTCAAGGTATATGCCGTATGGCATGTGGTATATTCAATGGCTTCACCGGTTGATATTTTTTAAATAAATAATTATAATATTAAAATTAGTAATTTTAGAATTATAATAATAAAATAAATAAATTATTAAAATATAGGAGGTTTCTTAGATACTTTTAGTATTTATGTAGTATGCCATACTACATAGAAATAATCAATAAATAAATGACATGTGTACAAATTAACTGTTTTTAAGTTTGTTTAAAAAATTAAATAAATTATATTTTATATATAATAAAATATAAAAATTATGTATGCTTGCTATGTCAGTGTAGTATAGCATACTGATATTAGAATCTCCGTAAACTATAATATTGTGATAAAAGCCGCCACCCTTGTGAAAACAAATGGGTTATCGAAAAGTGTCCCCCATGTGTACTAGTGTATGAATTGTCACGCTCAGGCTCAGCTCAGGGCTGAACACGTACACAACGTTAGCCCATTATCGTAATTTACTAAAATCCCCTGGCGAATCAGCGAATTTGGCCCACAGATACCAAAATTCGAATTTGCCAACCCAGCTAATGGTCTGGCGAGTATAGGAACAAGCTGAGAGACTCAGCGCGTGAGAAGAGCATTTGACAACTTCAAAGCCACAAACGAGACATCCCCTAAGAAAACGCCGCGTGTCAAAATCCTAACCATAAGATTGATTGGCGACCTTAAAGCACTCAAAAATATCTTCGAAGTGGGTTTAAATGTTAATATCTTTCTCGTAAAGGACCCACAGAGAGCCACTTGTCCCACTAAAAAATATCATTAATATCGGAAGCAGAAAGAGAGAGAGAGAAATCAAAAGCAAGGTCTAGATTGATAGTTGTTGACCCTTAAATATCCACCACCCAACGTAATAACCCCTCAAGCCAATGGCTCTTTCCTTTTTGATCTTTGGTCGAAATTAGATCTGGTTGCTGACGTGCAACATGTGGGCCAGCACCTGAGGTCGAGATATTTTGGTGGCTCTCTAGCTGTGCTAGATATTTTTCTAAGCCGTTGGATTTGAGGCGGTTAGTGGTGGACTTGGCATCCATCTCCTTTCCGATCCTCCAGTTAAATTCAACGCTGCCTTTCTTTCTTGGAAGATATATTGCTTTTTCACTCCATTTTTCGTTTGCAGAGGATCAGATTTTCTTCTGCTCCGATGTTGCTTCACCCCCCTGGCTAATGAACCAGACAGATAGATACTACTGTAAATCTGTAACTATCTCTGCTACTCTGAATTGATTTTTTATTCTCATATTGAACAAGAGGATGAGCGACATGGGTGACGTGGTGTTGAGTGCCGAGGAAGTGGAAGTGGCAGAGAGCGAGACCCAGAAGGAGAAGGTTGAGCAAGAGAGTACAACAGACAGTAAAGGTGGTGAATTGAATGGGTTGATGAGGTGGGAGAAGTTCTTGCCGAGGATGACATTAAGGGTGCTCTTGGTTGAAGCTGATGATTCGACTAGGCAGATTATAGCTGCGCTTCTCAGGAAATGCAGCTACAGAGGTCAGAACATTTCTCTGCTTCTCTAACTGGTCTGTTTAATTGCTCGAAACTGGTTCTTTCCCTTCAATTTTATGTTTTCCTTGTTGTTTGATGACTTGGGTTTTAGTGGGTTTCTCGTTTACCATTTCGTTTTCCCTCTTTTTCTCTGAATCTCTAATAGAGAATAGGCGTTGTAGTCTTAGTATAATGGAGCAGGTGGCAGATTGAGCCAAACATTCAGTATTTAAGCTCAAATAGGAGATTTGTAGGGCTTTGTTCATTCGGCTTGAGCTAAATATGGGGACTTCGATAGAGAGTGGAACAAGGAGTTATTGAAATTGTTTCGTCAGAATGCTTTCTTGCTCCTCGATCTTTCTGGATATAGCTAATTCATAGTGCATCGCATTCTTTTGGTCTATGCTCAACTTTCTTACTCTTTTCTGACTTGCTTAATTGTATGCTGTCATTATTCTTCTACATGGATGTGATGTTTTCTTCTTTTGCTTTTCTGGTCCCAACTTTTAGAGCATGAACTGTGAATTTGATTGATTATATAAAGTGCTTCATCTTTTCTAGTGTCTGAGTCGTTAAGGGGGAAAACGAATATTTGTCAATCAAAAGTTTTAGAAAGCAAAGTATTGCGATATTAACTGAACTGGCAGTCTCTAAGCAAGCAAGGAGCATGGTGTTTAATGTGCATACAATATGCTCTCGTTGACGTTGTTTAATAAATATTGTCTTGTTAAAAAACAAAAACAAAAAAGAAGTCTTTTAATCCTCTTGCAGGTTGATGTGTCTCGCCCTAAGTCCCAGACAAAGAATGTGATAAGGGATTTGGGTTCATAATGCAAGTCCAAGGAGTTAACAGCACCTTCCAACTTGCAATATTTAGTAACTACCATGACCTGATGGCCATATTAAATCTGCAGGCTTAACCTATCAGAACAAGAACATAGTAGATTTGTATTCTGTATTAATAAGCCTGCCATATACATTTTCTTACTTGCTTGATGCTTGTTATTTGGAAACTGTAAGTATTTCAAGCCTAACACTAACTCATGGAACTTTAAAATAATGTTCTTTTGAGCAGTGGCTGCTGTTCCTGATGGCTTGAAGGCGTGGGAGATACTGAAGGGAAGACCGCACAACATTGATCTTATACTGACAGAAGTGGAGTTGCCATCAATATCTGGCTATGCACTTCTAACATTAATTATGGAGCATGAGATTTGCAAAAACATTCCTGTTATAAGTATGCTACCAGGGATAAAATCTTTTGGCTGTTAAATTATTGATTTGTTTTCCACTGAATTAATACAAGAATTAACAGTTCCACCTTCTTCTTTTTTTCCAAAAAATGTGTCTCCAGTGATGTCCTCAGAAGATTCAGTTAGCACAGTCTACAAATGCATGTTGAAAGGTGCTGCTGACTATCTTGTTAAGCCTATTAGGAAAAATGAGCTCAGGAATTTGTGGCAGCATGTCTGGAGAAGGCAATCGGTAGGACTTTCGATCATTTTTTTCCTGTTCTTTTCTTTCTTTACAATACTTTGGATGTTCTTAACCCCTAGTTGAAATTTGTATGTGTTTATTTCTGTGTTCTGTCAGTCAACCATTGTTGAAAATGGCCCCCAAGATGAGAGTGTCTTACAACAGAAGGTTGAAGCCACTGCTGAAAACAATGCTACTAGTAATCATTCAAGTGGTGATGCTGCATGCATTCAAAGAAATAAGGAATTGATTGAGAAAGGAAGTGATGCTCAGGTTGGTTTTCCTGATCCTGAAAATAACATGAAAATCCAAACTCCTTGTTTTTTTTGATAAATAAAATTGTTTTCTTCATTGTTTCTATTATGTAATGAGAAAATTTTAAAGACATTTAAAGCAAAGGAAGTTTTTCAGTTAATTATCTATATTTGCCTCTCATAGTTAAAAGCAATTTGCTTTCAGTTTGGATTGGCTACATAAATTTTCATAGAGACTGCTTGTTTGCTGTCTCTTGCAGAGCTCTTGTACAAAGCCCGACTTGGAAGCTGAGAGTGCCCCAGTGGATGATGTGCAGGAATTTTCTCAAGTAAACCATGGTGAATCATACCCAACTGAAACAAAGATGCAAGAGGTTGAAACGTGCATTCATCTAGGTCAGACATCGAGCATGCATGGCAGTCATGCTGGAGGTAAATTTCTGTAGGCCGAGTCACCTTACTGCATTATATCTTCTTTTCTCCTGGAGAAGGAACAATCTAAAATTTCAGCAAACTCTTATTGACTAGGATTGACTATCGGTATCTGCAAAAATGGTGAGACAAGCATAGCTCATGGCAAGGATGGTGATCCAGAGCATCACAGGAGTAATATTACCAGTGGTGAGGTTCATGACAATCACTATAAAGTTTCATATAGCTCTTCTAGGGAAGCTATTGACTTTATTGGAGCATTTCTTACTCATCCAAACTGCAGTCACAAAGGTTCCTCAGTTAATCCCACAGGCAAGTTTGACTTTTCTCCACAGTTGGATCTTTCCTTGAGAAGATCTGATCCCACCAATTTCGAAAATGATGTCACTGAAGAAAGGCATACCCTCATGCATTCTAATGCCTCAGCTTTCAAGCGGTAGGTGCTAATATCCAGTTTTATACTTCATTTTTGTTTTTGAGATTTTAAAATTTTCTGAAGTTGGTTCAAAACATCATATGCGAGTAGAGATCAATTTAATTACTTGGAAATGGATGCATATATTTCCTCATTTAACTATTTTAATGCAAAAAGGAATTCAATGGATTTAATTACTTCTCACAAATTGACTGGTTTGGAAAATATAATTTCTCCAATCTGTGTTCTCAAACACAGGACTCTGCATTCTGTTAAAAGTACTTGGTGAAATATATTAAAAATATGGTTTCTTGAGTCATTATCTTGGGAAACTATAGAAGATGACATAAGACTTTAGGACAATATAACCATAAAAAGTTTAATGATTAATAATTAAGTAGTTTAATCTCTTTTTAATTTGGGGAGAAGCTAATAAGTCCTTGGTATTCATCATTGACCTCTGAAAACTTTCTCGTCACATTGCATTTCTTTTTTCTAATCAATAAAATGAACCTTCATGCAGGTATACCAGCAGGCAATTGCAAGCTCCACCTGCGGTACTCATTAACTTCTGCAATCAACAAAGAGAACAGACAACAAATTGTGATAAAAATATCTCCAATATTGCTACTGGCTGTAACTCAGATAGTTCAACACCTAGCATGCAAAAGGGTATTGTGTCTCCAGCTACTGCCCAGTCAAAAGAATCTGAACTTGCAACTTCACACTCCCAGCAACGGCTTTCTCACCCAATTCCAGTAAAGGGTATAAGGTTCAATGATCTGTGCACAGCTCACGGTTCTGTACTGCCTCCAATTTTTTGTACACAGTCAGGTCAAGCGACAATGCCAAGTGCAAGTTCAGTTGCCCAGCATGAATCAACTTTTCAAGTGAACGCATTTTATCCCTCAAATATTGAAGAAAATAGTTCAGAGCAGCTTTATGAACCTCACATTCAAAATGGAAATAATGCCACAAACCAGATTGTGTACATACAGGAACACAAATTAGAACATGTGGAGGATAGAGGGCATATCTCTTCTGCAACTGATCAAAGTGCATGCAGTAGTTTCTGTAATGGAAACGCAAGCCATCTTAATAGCATTGGTTATGGAAGCAATTGTGGAAGTAATAGCAATGTTGATCAGGTTGCTGGTGTCAGGGCAGCTTCAGAGGGTAAGAATGAAGACCTAACAAATAATGGAAGTTCTCATCGATCTGTCCAAAGAGAAGCAGCTCTAAACAAGTTCCGTTTGAAACGGAAAGAGAGATGCTATGAAAAGAAGGTACATTACTATCAGCATCACCTTCTGTTAGAATATCCATCATTGTTTTATAAAAATTTTCCTGGTATGCTAAAATTTTCATGTATCATATTTTGAACAGGTTCGGTATGAGAGCAGAAAGAAACTTGCAGAGCAGCGTCCTAGAGTGAAAGGACAATTTGTTCGTCAAGTGCACCCTGATCCCCAGGCTGCATATCATTGACGGATTGCACTTTTCACTGAAGTGGAGAGCACTGAATTTTAGTCTTCAAAATTTTGTTTTCCTTAAATTCAAGAACCTCTTGATCTGTATATGCCTTCTAAAACCACCTCTTGATTCACCTTTCTTCTAGATCTTGATATATAATGTTATCTAATGTAATATAGCATTGTAGTTTTAAACAGTTTTATAGGGATATGCTTGGCTCATTCTTTATTTGTTTGTAAGGATTTTATTGCTCATAAGAACTCAGTGATTAATCAATGTAGGAGCTTCTTATACAATAAAATCACTTTTTTTTTAATAATAGCAAACCAGTTAAATCTGTCTGCTTTATTCAAAACTCTTAATTTTATTTAAAAAAAATTGTTATCTGTCTTGAAAAAAGCATGGTTACCAGTTTCTCTGGGGACCTTCCTTAAAGGGTGCATTTAAAACAGTTTCAAAAATGATTCCTCTAACCCCACGCACATCACCCAAAAAGGAGAAAAACATGGGGAAGAAAGAAACGTAAAGAAAAAGACACGTTTCCACAAAGAAGCTGTATATACCACAGCATATCAAGGCACCACTTTCCTTTATATGGCTTGGCCAACTTATTTCGAAGTTTGTGAATTGTGATGAGGATGAGATATTGAACTTTTGGAGGCAGAGACGTAAGCAAAAGAAAATCCTGGGGCTTAAAGACAATTCCTTATCACGGGCTTTCCATTCAAGAGATATCAAGAGTTTGGTTGATCTTATCACCTGAAAATTTTGAATTGCGTTACTACTAAAAATTATGGACAATGGCATGAGAAATTATGCTTTTATGTTCAAGTTTGTGGATAAAGTTTCAGGACACAAGACAAATACTACAGAAGTGGACAAATGCAAGTAGCTTATTTGGTTGCTTTCTAAGGTTGATTGGTTCCCAGAGATATCTTAGCCCCAATACACAGCGACTCAATGAACGAACATAATCAAAGGTTCAAAAGTCGTATTTAATCTCTCTAGAAAATTAAGAAAAATATATTTTTCCCCTTTATTAATCATACACAAACTGGGGTCATTTTGGTCCCGGAGCAAAGAAATAAGCAAAAAAATTAGTGAGAAAGTTGAGCAGATGAAAAAGCAATTAGGTACCGTATGGAGTCTTCAACTTTCTCTTGATTGAATTGAAGGACTCAATAATAATAACTGAAAAAAGGGAGTTTCAAAAGCGAGACTTGGAACTCCCTAATGTCAAACGTCTCTGCCTTCTAAAATCCTAACTAGAAGGGCCCCATATTGCCAAATGACCAAGCAATGAAATGGTCCACCACCACCAACACTCTATGTATTATATTCATATTTGATGATATGCACGATCAACATGCCATGCCAATCCCCTGCTTACTTTAATTCCTTATTAGGCTAATCAACTGCTTAATAGTAAAAAAAACGTTGTTGTCTATTCATATCAAACGGTGAAAAATCATCTCTCAACTGGGTCCTCTTCTCAATTTTAAAAGCAAAGTCTATAAGACATAAAGACACACTAAGGCCAACAACTCACTTCATAACGATAATTCCAGGAGGTTTCCAAAAAGGAATTTCGCAGATTCTGCATGTCTCCTTGCTTTTCTGCTCACTTTGTTGGTTTGTGAAGTGAAACTGTGAAATTAATTAGAAAAAAAGTGATTTACACATTATTAAAAAAAAAAAAAGTTTAAGTAGGTTTAATTTAAATTATGCGAATAGTAATATTATCAGCAGATTGGATAGTTTTACACTTTGTTACATATGTACAAATGATATGATTTAGACATAACTTGACTGATTTGCACTTTTTTTTTAATGGCAAAATATTAAAAAACAATTAATATGTAATCATTTTTCTAATGTTAATTATTTAGACAAATATTGGTGTGAGTATAGTGTGTAGATAGCAAGCATTAAGATAAATTAGACACCCACCTACAAGTCTCAATTTCCTTGAGTAAAAATCACCATGCCGCTGAGTTATCATTTTCAATGGAGAGAGACATGCAAGTAGGCCATTTGCACCACTTCTATCTATAATGAATGATGAACAAAGGCTATAGGCTATTCTATCTCTTCTACGGCTCTTTTAAAAATCAAAAGCTTCACTTTTGCTTTTGTTTTCTCTCCTAATCTCTGATTCTGGCCAGAAAGATATCCCCGTATCCTCTTCCTTCAATCATCTTGAAAGTATCAGATTGTATATACTATGTCGATCTATGATTTAAATTTGAAAAACACATAACATCATTATCTGAGATAACATAGGGCACCCAATATTTGTGATGTGAAGAGAACTGAAACTGGGACCCATATGAATTATATGGATGTCCTTTCTTGTACGCCATGTGTACTACTGCTGTGCCGACAGCTGGTAATCACCACCAGTGACATGCATATCACGCATCTCATAGCCTTCCTCTTTACCATGTTATCATTGTCTTTTTTCTGTAAGTCTGCTACACAATTTTTTCAATGTTCGATTTGAAGCCTTAAAAAATCTCTCTTTACTTGGAAAATGTTCATGGAAATTACATAAACTGCTATTTGTTCAAGTACCTCCTCCTTTTTAATTTCAATCTAGTTTCGGTACTTAATTATCAAGCTTATATATCAATAGATTTATGGGTTTCAATTCTCATTCAAAATGATCAAAGAAAGCTTTTTTTTTTTTTTTTTCCTAAATTTNTTTTTTGCCTAAATTTCAGTGACTTTAGCCCACTAAAGAGAGTTTGTTTGATTGGGGACAGTTATTGCCACAAATTTGGTTTCTTGCGGTTGAATGGCAGTCTCAATCATCTCATTATACAAAAGTTGAAAGTGACCAAGCATTTTAAGGCCTAAAGAAAGAGGATGAAAAAAACCGTAACTACCTATTTTCTTAACACAGCTAGGTTACTTTGTGGTCTTTCTACAGTTCATTGTTAGCTTTTACTGTTGGAAGCTAAAGAATCGTGAACGTGTAACCTGCCAATTTGCTTTTGAAGAAAAGGCTAAGCTTGTCCCACTGAAATTCCGTAATTGCTTGTGGTATTGCTTCAAGTCCAGCAAACATTTGGTTTCAGAAAAGTGATGGAAAATGGTGTAATGATCAAATGGTTCAGATGGATCAGTTAATTAATACCCATTAACCCAATTAACCGTATAAAATGGAGTGCCCCCAAATGCACGTATATAGTGATAAGGGGCATTTTACTGAGAAAAACTAGGTCACAAAATCCACACTTTCTGCAATTTCTCAGCAAATTTTGTAGTTTTTTTTTCACCAAACGTGCTAACTAGAATTCCCTATTTATGAAACAATTTTCCAGAAGTTTACTTAGTCCCATATCTTTATATATAGCTAGCCCACTTACCATGCAGCACCACTAGGAGGAGCTACCAGTCAAAAGCATGCTATAATAGAATAGACTAAAATAATTGCTGCTTTTGGCTCCCTTTATATAAACCCACCACCCCACCCCTTTCCTTAACGTTGTAAACTTCCCTCCTTTCCTCTCTTTCTCTCTCTCCCTCCCTTCCTCTCTCTTGCAAATGTCTCAAATCACAATAAAATCTCCAAAACACTGTGCAACCAAGCAAGGGATACACACTGAGAGGAACTACAGAAAGCTCTTCTTTGCTTTCTCTGCATTTTTTACCACAATTCTGTTACTTATATTTCTCATCTGGCTCATTCTTCATCCTTCAAAGCCTCAATTTTCCCTAACAGAAGTTGATATCTACCAGCTCAATCTCTCAGGGCTTCACCTCAACTCCTCCATCCAACTCACTCTGCTCTCCAAGAACCCAAATCAGAAAGTGGGCATTTACTACGATGAGTTCCAAGTTTATGCAACCTACAAGGGCCAACAGATAACCCTTGATACCCTTCTGCCTCCTTTCTACCAAAACCATGAAGAGAGCAATCTCTTAACAGCTGCTTTGGTAGGAAATGGCCTACCTGTGGCTCCCTCTCTTGGTTATGAAGTGGTTCGCGATCAAACAGCTGGAAGACTCATTTTAAATGTCAAAGTCAATGGAAGGCTTCGGTGGAAAGTGGGAACTTGGGTCTCTGGACGTTACAGGTTCAATGTTAATTGTGTTTCAGTCATAGCCTTTGGCCCTGCCTTGCCTGCAGGGCCACTCACTTCAAGGCAGGGAACTCAGTGTTCTGTAACAGTTTGAAAATTAAGCAGACTAACATCAAATAATCTACTACTACCCAAATCCCAATAGTGAGTGAGTTCCTCGAGTCCTCTTATTCTGCAGGTTTTGGTTGGCTTGGTGTTAATGTATTCTGAAGCATCCATTAAGTAATGTTCTGTAAATAAAATATATATCAATGATAGAAACAAAAGTTACAACCTACGAGTGAAAGTGAAAAAGTGTGATTATTAGATTATGAATCTTATCTCTTTACTTTAATTTTTCAGTTTTCTCTCTTTTTCCCATCACTCTGTATTGTTTTTGCTTTGCATGTGGTGGTAGAGTGCAAGGTGAAGGGGGAAAAAAGATGGGTTTTATGGTATCTTTCACTAGTGGCTTAAGCTTTTGGGAGTGGATGCATGAGTAGGAATTGGGTCACCTTTGCTTCTTCGGTTATTTTGTGGGTAGAAAGATATAATTTTTACTGAAGAATATGTAAACGAGATTCCGAGGAGAAAGGAAGGAAGAAAAAGGGTAGGGAAATTGCCAAATTGGAAGCTTTCTTTCTAAGAATCTGCAGATTTCATGTCAATATCTTACCTTTAATCTAACTTTTGGTAACCATGAATCAGCTGGTATTTTTCTTTCTCTTTTGAATCATTGGCCAAGAGATGAGAGTGACCATACATGTCTGGAAAGAATATACCAGTGGACGCCAACACTGGGAAGCTGATAGTTCAACACTTTTTCTATTTTCAGCATTTTGTCTAAAACAGCAGAGAGCATGGAAGCACCAAGAGCCACCGTTTGTGAACTTCCAGTAAACGTTTTAATTTAAACCCTCTCAGATTAGGCCAAAAGAGTGTGCAGTATTTTAAGGCTTACCAGATTGACCAAATGGATGCTTAAGGCGCCTTAGTACTTAGAAGTGTCAACCTGCAAAAGTTAATGCTGCTAATTTTGTAACCAACTTATGATCACTTTTTTCTTTTTCTTTTTCTTTTCTTCTTCCAATAAAAAATAAAGATGCAGACAAAAACAACTCCACCACCATTGCTTTTTGAAAAACGGGAAGGAACGGGAGAAATACCCAGTGCCACAAATTTTAGAAAGTCAGATAACTTTTTGAAGATTTTAAAAAGCCAGAACTCTATACTCTACGTGCCCGTCCCTACAACAGTGACTGATATGAACATGAAATGGCAAAGGAAGCTAGAGAGGGAGAAAAGAAACTTGACAATGGCAAACAATTTCACCCGCCTTCCCATTTTCCCAACCCTTCTCAAAGCTATGCAATTTATGAACTATGGTTCATATGGAACAACTACATAATGTCCAGTTGCAGTAGGTTCAATCAGGGTGTGGTCACACAGAATCGTTGTCCTTCAAACATTCGTCCACATTGAGTAGAACAAGCATTATGACAAACACATAGCATTCATAGAGTCTAGCTAAACCAGTCAACCAATACCCAAAACCTACCTCAACAAATTCTTTATAGAAAGTAACTTTTAGCTTGTCTACCTAGAGAAATAAAAAAGCATACAAGATTATTGTCATGCCAAGGCCATGTCTGTGATAGAATCTAGCTTTTAATTCCCATTGGTGTACGTTGTACTAAAAAGAAGGACTAATTGATGCGCCAACGTGCCAAAGATGATGGTGAAATGCAAAGGATTTTGGAAAATAACAGTAACATGATGTAATACACAGATTTTTTTTCTACTAATTGAAGCAAGTTCTTTGATGACTAATATTTGGTTAAGGAGCAAACGAGGGCAATATCAAAAGGAAATGGATTATGGAGACATTCTCTTGACGAAATAGTTCACAAAGCTACATATAGAAGACAAAGTTGTATTAAACATGATTGATCACAAATGAAGGTACATCCTTGAGAGTTGAGATGACCCAATAATTGGTTTAGATATTTCGTTAAGGACAAGCAATTAAAAAGTGCAAGACCTTAACTGAAGGAGGATTGAAAAGTTTGGCTACCTGTACACTCTTTTACTTTACGTTATTTCACATTTCACACTTCACACTTGCAACTAGAGTTTCTCATTATTTATTTGAGACTCCTCCTTTCACAAACATGAAAGTTGCATCCAGCAATGTTAGGGACTTGCTTCAACATGGATTAGTTTGGTTAGTATATCAAGTTGTCAAACAATTTTGTCAAAAAAAGTGAGTTACATAATTATCGCTTTTGAATTTCTTGTATGGATCTCCAACCCCTCTCTCCTCTCTCCTCTCTTCCCACACCCATTATGCAATTGCAAATAAGTACTAGTAGGGTACCGAGTACCCGCCAATCAGAAGCAGACTTAAAGGTTAAGATTAGGAGAGAAAAATAATGAAAACAAGAAATGCTAATAGTTGTTGTAACTTGTAAAGCCTTACTATAAAATGATAGGAAAAAAAACGGCAAATTGACTGAAATAATATAATTGTACAAACTATTTATACAAATAGAGTACTTTTCAAACTATTTACATAAAAATAACACTTTTAAATATTTTATTAATTTTTTAATCAAAGTTTAAACATATTTTTCCCAAAAAATGGTCACGCTTTTAGCAAAAAAATATTTAAACTTTGATTGAAATATTACTAAAATATTTAAAAGTGTTCATTTTATGTAAATAGTTTGAAAAGTGCTTCATTTGTATAAATAATTTGTCCAAATGTATTATTTTAGTCAAATTGCCAAAAAAAAAAACATTCCTAGTAAGTTTTTTTTTTTACGGGGATTTTATGATATTATATGTGTATGTTATACTACATTAACATTGTAAGCATACATAATTTTCATATTTTATTGAATATACATATAATTTATTTTATTTTCTCAAACAAACTTAAAAACATCTGACTTGTACATATATTATTCATACATTGATTATTTTCATGTGGTATGACATACTACATAAATACTAAAAGTATCTAAAAAATCTCTTTTTTTTTATTATTATAAAGGAGTGCAAAATATTAAAAAAATTAGAGGAATATTAGTGAAAATGAAACTTTCGATATTAACCCTCTAGCTATTATAATTAAAGAGATGCCATTAGAAATGATTGACCGCGTTCGTAAGAAGTTTGAAATATTAGTTTATATTTTAAAATTCAATTGGTTTTTGGCTAATAGAATTTTAATTAGGTGTGTGTTATGCTATCTCTTCTTTAAAATAGAATAGCGCTACACCTCTCCTTCATTTGAGAGAGATCTAATGGGATTCATGTCCTCAAATTTGTGTCATTGCAAATATCTCATAAAAATAAGTCACTCAGTGTAAGTTAAAACCATTAATAAAAATGTCGAATTAATAATAATTATGAATAGTAATATTGTTTTAAAATAATTAATCTCAAAATTTATCAATTATTTTAAAATTTAACCAACACTGTATAACTTAATTTTTTAAGATTTTGACACCGGTATGAATTTCAAGATGTGAGTCGCACCACCTGAACACGGTAAAGTAGCACTCTCTTAAGATAGCTTATCAATCATCTTTTAGTTAAATGCAAAAAGAAGAAAAAACTATGCAATTATTTTGGGCCTGTTATTTCTTCCGTCCCCTTTTTTGGGCTACGAATTATCTATTGCGTCCCGTCACAACTATCGATATAGGTTGTACAATGACAAACAATCCTCTTCAAGATCCTTAAAATAACAATGAAAAGTTTTACCAACTTAATCAACTGATTTATATGTAACACGTTCATATAAAAACAAAAGTATGTTTCACAGTACTTTCTAAAAGAAAACAGATTCTTGAAAGTGAAAAGTCTTTTCACAGTGCTTTCTAAACAAAATGTCAAACTCCTCCATTAATACTAGTAACTAGTACTTCGCAACTTATCATGTTGAGTAACTTTGCCAATTAATTAATCAAGATTTACAAAAGGTAATTCTCAGTGCAGGTTAAGGGCTTTCACACTGCCCGTCTATCAGCTAGAGAATGAAATGAAAAAAGGATGCGAAATCCAACAACAAAAGTTGAAAAAATGTTGCAGCACGCAAAAGCTAGAGGTCATATGGAATGGAAAGCTGGCCCAGAGAAAGGGTAATACTGAAAGGAAATGAGAAAAGGAAGAGCCATAAAATGTTAAAAGATGCTTCAGGATCAAAGTAACTGAAGAAAAATTCTTGACTTTTACCCCAAACAAAAAAAGGTAAAGTAACTACTGAAGAACATAGGATTCTCATGGTTTCAATGAGAGAAGTCCAAAGGTTTGCGTTAATATTCAATCACAGAAAGTTCCGAGGCAAGCCAACTAATATCCTTTTTTCATTTTCTTTTCTAAATAGTAACATGCATTAAGGTATACAGATACAAAGTTGAAACCTACTACTAATTGGTGGAAGTCGGTAGGTACTAAACTTATAGATCATTCACAATTTCCTCATGATCTTAGTTTTTTTAACCAATTATGCACTGCAATTTGCACATTACAGCCAATTAAAATTTTCAAAAGTTAAAATATGTCTAATCTCATCTCACATTCACACAAAGAGAACAACATAACATCTAACACAGCCCTCCATCCTCTTTCCTTTCCCGACCACTTGGGCTTTTAAACATCTACTCGCTCACTATATGAGCTATACTTAGAATTTCAGCCCCCAAACTTCCAAATGTCTGAATCAAAGTTTCATTACAAATCATTAGCGACAGCATCTCACTCAGCCCAGTTTTGAGCTGCCAGAAGTTACTCAGTAATTCAAAAACTCTTCCAAATCATTGCAGAATGACAAAACCCATAAACGTTACAACTAATTGACTTCCACTGCCATTTAAAATACTGAAGCAATTTTTCAAAGTTTAAAGCACTGTTTACTTGCACTACAATGTAAAGTTTTGCCAACATATATTCAAGAAAAAGAAACTCCACCTCAAGTTCGTTTATATCGTTTATAGAAAGATGGAGAGAACATTATATGGAAGCACTGTATGATTGCAAGGATCATTTAATCACTATATTGACATAATGCAACATAATTACAGAGCAATAGCTACATAGACATGGACTCGAAATTGCAGTATTCTCTCCATCTAAAACTGCAATGTGAAAAATAATTATTGTCCTCCAAACTTATTATCCCAAAATACGATATTACGTTACAAGAGGAAAAAAATTTCGTATTCAATATAACCAAAAAGAAAAGCAGAAAATGTTAGCTTCAACTCCAAAAACCGATAACAAGACTATACAGAATCAGCACTAACCCATGTCCAATAATGCTTCTTCACAGAGACAGCCATGTCCTTAACATTCTTCTCGTCAAAATTTCCATATTCATCTACCTCATAAGTACAAAAATCTCCATCCGGCAACCCATCGACTCTCGCATTCAATGAATGCAATACGTAACAACCCGGCAAACCGGGATACGAATCCGAATTCCGCTCCTCCACCTTCATCTCATACGAATTCGGGTCAATGCTCACAATGTCACTGATCTCAAAATCGCCCTCAGACCCACTAATGATAGAACCAAGCTCCTCTTTGATCGCGCGAATGGCAGCAAATTCAGGGTCTTCATTAGGCTTCATCTTCTCCGACAAGGGTCGACCCCGTTTCCGTACATTACCGTCCGATAACTCTTGGTGCGATTCGATCAGAAATTTGCCACCTTTTCCGATTACTCGAACGGTGACGACCTGAACCGTACGAACCGGAGGGGCGGAATCGGCAAGGGAGGTTTCGCCTTCTGAGAGCTCGAGCCAGAGGTTGTGGACGTTTTTGGTGCCGGGCTTCACGCCCCAAGAGGCAAAAGAATCAGAGGGCAAACGCGGCTTGAGCCACTCAGAGAGGGACTGTGGAGACACGAAATTGTGGCGGCGAGGGAGTAATTGATTCTTATGGTTCGACGCACTGTGGGACATGGCGGGAATTTTGAGAAAACGGCGAGGGTTTAGAGGGAAAGAGAGGAAAGGACATCTGGGAGAGAGGGTGGTGGTGAGCTGGGATTTAGTGGAGGAGGTGAAGAGGAAGCATACGGAGAGGGCTGTGAGGAAGAGATCGGGTAAGGTGGGGAGTTTGTGGGGCTGAGCTAGAAGGTTGTCGTGGACGTTGGTGAGTGGCTGCGGCGGCGGTGACATGTCAACGACGGTGGTTTTCAGAGTGCAAGTTTTGATTTTGATGCAGAAGCAGCAATGGGTAGTTAATTGTTAGGTCCATAGTGGGGAGAAAAAGGAAAAGAGGATGGAGGAGGAGGAAGGGGAGGAGACGGGGTAGAATGTGATTTATGGGTCAAGGAAATGGGTAAGGGGAAAATAAGAGGTGGGGATTTTTGAGACTGTTTGGGATGAGATATTCTGACGTTTATTCTTTTTCCTTGTTCTGGTTCAAAGTCATTTGGGCTCAGTTTTTAGTTCATACGTGAATTCTCTGGTATCTGGACCCTCCACGTCAGCAATGTGACACTAATTAAACATTCTTTTTAGCCTGTTTTCGGAAAGGCTGAGTCTACAATACCCATGGCTCCAAATGGGTATTGGTGCAAAGGGCGTTTAACGTTTGAGATGAAGCCAAGTGTATGTTGCTGATGAAGTGACTGAATTTTGACTATAAATGGTTAATTGTATTTTAGCCCCATAAAATTTAAGTATTAACTTTTGTTCTGCACTAACCAAAACACTTGTTTTCTGGTCTCCTCCAGCATTCCGACGCCCCTTCTTCATCTTCTTCATTTTCTTACCCTAAACCCATATCTTAATCTGCGTTATCCATTCCGCCCCCTCTATAGTAGCACAGTCTACATTTTGTCTTCAAATTGAACACCCATTGTCAAAGTTGCAGAGACCGAGTGAACCGGGATGAAAAACGGGTCTTAAAATTCTTGCAGTTGGAAGATAATTCCCTCACCGTTTTTCTATTGTCTAAGTTCTATTGACTGAAAGTTGGCCATTTTCGAGGTATGTTATACTTATTTTAGCTTTGAAAAATTGAACACCTATTGTCATAGTTGCACACACCGAGTGAACTGGGTTGAGAAAGGGGTCTTTGAATTCTTGCACTTGGAAGATAATTCTCTTTCCTTTTTCTATTGTGTAAGTTTAATTGACTGAAAATTGACCATTTTGGAGGTATGTTATAGTTAGTTTAGCTTAGAAAATGTGTGTTTTGTTGAGTGCCCACCAAGTGTTTGTTGAAATGCTTGAACGATATTTTGCATATATGGTGCTTCAAAATTGGTTGTTGTAGTGTCTAAAGTAGCTTTCTATGTTGCATATATGGAGGCAAGGATGTTCTGCATACAGTTCCCATTAAAATTTTAATCAAACTGAAAAAGTAGAAGTTGTTATTGATCCAAAGGCACTTGATAGCTAAATGGAGACTTGGGTTTTTGATTTTGTTATTCTGCAGGGCAACTGATAACTGGAAAAATTTGAAAGAGCTAGAGAAAGCAGTTAAGGTATACTGGAGTGCTAAAGATCGGTTGCCTCCTCGGGTATGGTCAATTTCCATTCATGTTGCTCAAACTTGTCTAAACTTTTTGCAATTTATCTATTACCTTCCCTTTGAAAAAAAAATGTTGTTTTGCCTACTTGTCGTCCCTCCACCTGTGTATTAGGCAAACAAAGAATGTGAAACAATTTTCTATATCGTTTTAAAGAATTTGTAATTCCTGTTATCATTTCATTCTGTTGATGCAGCTTAATTCTATATTTTGAAGATATAAATTTTAGAATCTTAGTCCTTTTAGACTCTTGTAAGATCATAATTCATTGAATTTCCTGGTTATAGGCAGTTAAAGTAGACATTAATATTGAGAGAGACTTGGCATATGCCCTTAAAGTTAGAGAATGCCCACAAATCTTATTTTTACGGGGAAACAAGATCGTGTACAGGGAGAAAGGTGAGATTTATGATCTTCCTCTTCATTGTTCAGACATACTAGAAACATGGTTTTGTTTGGTCGGTACCGTAATGCAGTTGTACTGATGTATTTGCAGAACTGAGAACAGCAGATGAATTGGTTCAGATGATTGCTTTTTTCTATTACAATGCAAAGAAGCCTTCATGGATAGATGATAAGGCCTTGACTTTTAGATGATGATTAGTGTTGAGGAATGGCATGTAAACCTCCTCTAAATATATCTTAATTGCTTGTTTTTGGTTTCATTAAACAGAATTGTTCAAATTTATGTTCCTTTGTGTTAAATTTTGGTTCATCAGTGCTACATTTTCAACTCCAATATGTATTAAGGGGGAGAGGGAGAGAGACATGATTGTTTTGCAAGTGAAATCATGTTGAATATGTGCATGAAGTGAAAAATTGGTTGTTGTAGTGTCTTATTTTAAGCCAGAATAATGAAGCCAAAAATACAAAAAGACAGAGATGGGGAAAGAATAATCACCTTGCCTATGGAAAAATATTAGAGGAAGAGGCCGGTTTTAGCCACCAAGATTAATACAGTTCGGCAATATCGCAGTTCAGTTATCTTATGCTTTCTCAATAACAGAACACACAAGCAACTGGTTCCTCAATATTATGAGACACATTCAATTGATCATTAAAACATTTTTCTAATAATATAATTCCATCCATTCACACATCAAATGACCCTACAACGTAAAATGTCAAAAAGAGAAATACAAAAAAATCTAAATCAGCAGAGTAATAGTCGGTAATCTGCAACATGTTACCTTTGATGCCTGAATGTTAGCATGGTGCACTTTGGTTCCAGACTCGCGCTTCAAAGAGTCCCCTGCCAATTTTTATTGGCCATCTGATGAGCGAATCCATATACAATACGTGTTTAAAATTTCTAATTGGGGCTTCTTCTGGGGATTTGCTTAATGTGGTAGCTCAAATGGAGGACTTTAAGATCACACCCAACACAGCTTTGTTTAATTTGGTGCTCAAAGCAATGCACCGGGCCTGGGAGAGTGAGTCTGCCGAGAAATTGCTGGAACAGTCAAAGAATATTAGATGTTTGGTTGGGAAGCTTATTACTAACCAATAAACAACATGATATTGTGATGTTAGAGAATCAATTTGGTATGAAGTCCTAGACAAGTTCACTTATACAGTTACACCTGTACGTTACAGAAATTTTTCCAAATTGCAGATTGGACTGGGGAACATACTTACGGACCAGTGATCAATATTTAATTATTTCAAGGAAATTTACTCATAAGGCTTGGTCTGCTAACATTTGTGTGCTATACTTTTGGAGTTATGAATCTAGCAGCCACCTTTTTTACATGGTAATGAGAAATGGAGGTTGGGGAATGGGCTTTTCCCTTTTCTAGGAGAGATCAGTTTGTCCTGCCCTTAATTGATTTTGGACTAATTGAATTTGTAAAAAAAAACCAGCCTAAATATGGCCCAGTCCATCTTTTAATTTTAGTCCAATGTTTTTTTTTTTATTAAGGGCCACTTACTGTTCATCCAGCCCAAACATATGACCCAACCAAATGGGGCCAATCTATAATTCAACAAAATTCTGAGGCTACTATGTCATTATTACAAAGACCTGATATCAAAGTAGCTGGTCAAACCATCACAGCCATTGATTAGGCCAGGTGGATGATCCAATGGTAATTTACTGCCCTTTGCACCAATACCCATTTGGAGCCATGGGTATTGTAGACTTGGCCTTTCGGAAATTGTGGACTTGATATGCACATCCCCAATGACAGAAAGGTACGTGGGTTGTTGTGGCTATCATCAAATAAGGAGTTGCTTCTTTGGTTTTCGTGGCAAATTCTCCTCATCACTTTCTAAAATTGCATTATGAAAAGCTAAAGCTTAGCTCTTAATGGGAATTTACCTCCAAACCAAACAACCACTTAGAGGCCACAACACAAGATATGATACATCAGCATCTTAACTGATGCAATTCGAGGAAACCATATATGCTATTTCTTCATAATAAAAAGAAATAAAGAAAGAAAATCTGCTTTCTCTGTGTTTAATCGGATCCAACATAATTCTAATATTCTTGAAGATTATTAGGGCATGGAGATTTGAATTTTATCTTCAAACAAACTATCTTAATCTTTCACTGTTAAACCACATTTAATAGCTTCACTCACAAGTGAGTTGACATTGCCCTATTTGCAGTACAAACTGAGCCCAATTTCATTGGACATGCCTTCACTCAACACATTTCATATTTTAAACTTGTAATAAATGATTGTTAAGACAATTAGGCATCAGAAAGGCACACTGAACAGATTTAACATTGTTGAAGTCATTATGCTATTCAAGAATTTCTTATTGCCAGGGAAGGATAACAGAGCCCTAAGGATCAGAATGAGCTGAAAGCATAATGGAGTCCTACTTAATCCGCATGTATATTTTCCTGTTTTGCTGTGTCAAGTGCTGCTTATGTCCTCTCCATATTTTGTTGTTTTATTGATGTGTTTATGTTTTTTGACTCTTACACTTTGACTGCTAGTCGAATCTACTTCATAATTTGAAATTTCCGCCACTAAGAACCATCTACCTTCAATGCCATACAAGTTATTGTCATTCTTGACCAAAGAGATTCTAGTGGTATTTTTCGTGACGCAAAGAGGCAGTGACTACGTTTTTTCCCAAAAGCTGTTCGAGTGGTGTGCCGCCATGAGCACAGAACTTTAGCTATGTATGAAGGTTATAGGCTAGTTTGGAATATTTACAATTTTGATCGAAATTTAAGAAAATAACATACCATTTGCAAATATAGCAAAATGGTGGCGTGGGGTTACTTTGTTTCCATGGATCCTAATCAATTACCTTTCTGTAACAAGACGGATAATGCTATTTCGTCTATGAATTGGCCTTTTCTGATCTTTACTGCAAGTTATCATTCATGTTTTAGAATTGAGAAAACTCAGAACTTCATATAACACATGTAACATTGATTGAGCATATAATTGTTATACACTCCCATGAACATATATTCTATATTACCTTGATCAATTTAACATTGTCACACGTCCAAGAAACTGGATTACAATGTGAGAAGCTGGGAAGAAATACAGTTCCTATTTCACTATATCAGAACCTAAGCAGTAGCAATTACATATTCCGGACTATTTACCAACCACTAATCTAATAAACACATAAAATTGACGTGGGGAAACAGAGGGTATTAAATACCAAAACACCTCTTGCCAATCAAGATCTATTTCTACTAAGCAAGCTCTAATCTTTAGTCAGCAAAGGAGGCCCTGTGTCGGGCAAATTGGTTAAAATCTTGCCATCCATCAGGAGGACATCTGTAGAAAAGAAAATAATAAACTCAAGGAAGTGGAGTGGACATAAAAAAAATGTTTATAAATTTCATTCTAAATAAAACTAATAAATGACTTCAGTTAGGTTTCCTCACTGCCATGATCCAAGGATCCAATTAGAAGCTCCACTAGACCAAATTCTGATCACTATGGAGAAATCTAGGCAATATATACAATGAACTTTGAAATGAACGTAAACAACAACTCAATTCCTAAAAGAGAGAGTGGAAAACCAAAATCTAGACATCCAACCTCAAATTTCCATGTTCTATCCATATGGAACCTCAAAATGAATATAAACCATATATCCTATCCTAAAGTTAAAAATGGAAAACTTTAAATTAATTGAAAGTTAAGAACTTCACAATTACGCAACCCTGTCATCTGTGAGTGGCTCAGAATCCTTTACAAAGACAGAGACAAGGTGTAAATGAAAAATCAACAAACTCTGATGATAAAGCAGCTTGTGGGTCACATCTGATCAATGACATTAATGGAGGGGAAGCCTAATATACAGAAGAAATACTGAGCACGATGAATGCAAGCAGAATGCCTTAAATTAGGGAAGCACATGACCGAGAATGCGAGAACAGACTAATGAGTAATGCCATTTACTTGGCATGCTATATCAGGCGCAATATGTCAGAGATTTATGGAATATGGTCAGTCCACAAGTATATTACTCAAACATAAATATCCAGTATTATAAAGTATAGGACATAAATCAACACTCCTTAGATTGATGTTATTATCAATTTCATCATAAGCACTTCCAACAGTTCAAGAGAAGTGAATGCAAAACTGATAAACAAACTCAAGTAACTAATTAAGACTCATGTATTAGTGACTAATTATCAATAACCGTAGTTTAAGAATGCCAACTACTATCATGTGCATGTAGAGCACAAGACCTGCAAATGAAGGCAAATATTTTAGGCAGACAACTAGGATGGAGCAGCCTCAAGGCTACCAAAATATATTAAACCAGTAAGTAAATACTGCTAAAGAGAAAACGACAACATTGCTGGAGGAGGGAAGTAACAAAATCAGTATATATGATAAACTATGACCAAGGCAGCAATGACTTTTGGAGGGAACAAAAGCATGAGTTATTTTTTTATTGATTAACAAAATTCCTTTCTAAACAGAAACGCTGAAGCACACACTGAAACCAATAGCAACTGGGCCTCAGAAGTGGCATAGTCTAAATGAAAAGTAATGGGCTCCGGGCAACGATCCAAAGTTAATTGCCAAATCTAATCTTCAATTTCCTATTAAAAAGTTTAAAACATTGTACTAGTCTAGGAAAGCCACCTTCGCATACATGTTAATTGTGAAACCACTGAGGATTAAAGATGGAATTTCTTTAAGCACACGCCTACATAAATAGCAAAGATGCTCTTAATAATGCTTCATGAACAAACATTTCAATAACTAACAACTATCTTCTACATTGACAGCAGTAGAGTATTAAATTGGTCAATGCCATATTTCTTGTTTCTTCTTTAACAATCAAATGCAATTCTGTTTCAAACATGTTAAAAGAGTCCAATTCCATACAATTTCAAGTTGATTTTCCATTAGAAGGGATCTTATCGTACCTCAAACCTTCAAAAGCTGCATCTTGTTCCCAAAAGCAATAGCAATCCAGTCAGGCTGAGAAGCAGACCACTGAAGTTGGTTAATTTCACAACCAGCAGAATACATGGACATGGGATCAATCCCATTTGGTCCAGCCACAGTAGGCAATTCCCAAACAAGCGCCTGCGTATCATCCCCAGCCGAACAAATATGCCTACAACTCTGGGGAGCCCAAGCAATGGCATTGACACTGGCACGATGCCTCTCCAACTCCGCCACAGGCATCGTTGGTGATCTTATATCCAAAATCACAACTTTATTGCTATCCATCAAAGTGGTGGCCATGTACCTCAAATCCTGCTTATTCCAAGCCAATCTAAGCAAAGGGGTATCTGGCTGCGGACTCTCGTATATAATCGTGGAGTGCTCCTTGTCCCTCAGGTCGAATATTCTAACAGACCCATCAGCAGAAACAGATGCAAAGACTCTAGCTTCACCCCAAGCAATATCATAAACCTCTTTATCGTGGGCAATTAGCTGAGTTTCAACAACCCCCTTTTCGATATCCCAAATGGTACAGGTAGTGTCAATGCTTGAAGTCCCAATTCTCTTGGGTTCGATTTCGTTCCAATCAAAGGAGGTCAATGGAGCACAGAACTCGCTGCTCTTGCTATTGTTGAGGAGTGAAATTGTCTCGACGGAATTTTCCCGAACTTCCCAGAGGCGGAGATAGTCACCGGAGGTGGCGAGGAGGTCGGAGGAGGACTTTCGGAGGGAAGAGTGGGCGTTGGGGTGGAACATTAGCTTGGTGGGTGGGTATGGGTGGTCCAAAGAGAGGGAAGGTTGGGCTCTAATGCTGAGAGTTTCAGGGTTGAAGGAGAGGATATCAACGCGGTTTGTGTACTCTTCAATAAAGCTACCAACTGCGATACGCTGGTGGTGAGGGGTAATGGAAGACGTGGAAGAGATGGCCATGGCGTAAAGAGGGTAAGGGGATTCATAGGTTACAGAATTCTCGGATCTGAGGTGGGATTCTTGGGTGGAATTGTCCATTTTCTCGGGAAAGTGACGGAAAATGGTGAGTCCCTCCCTTAGTCTCACTCTGGGAGGGGAATTGCAGCTTATATAGACTTATAGAGTATAACTACAAAAGCGATGAACAGAAAAGTTAGGTGGGCGAGGTTCGAGTTCAACCCTGGGTGGAGAGTGGAGATTGGGTCAACGCCAAGGAAAATTAAATTAACGAGCAAGCTCCATACGACACCGCAATGAAGAATGCGACAAGAACAAGAGACTCCACTGCTGGCGGTCGCACACAGCAATTGACGAGAAAAGTTTCTCTTCTTTCTAGTGGATTTTCTTCCCACTTTAACCTTATAAAATAATAATAAGTCAATGGGGCCTTCCAAAAACTTATAGGGTGGAAAATCAATGAAATTGGGTCACGGTCCAATTAGGCCCAGATACGTAGTAAGCGATTCCTTTGGGCCATGATGAAAGTAAGCGTAAGCAATAGATATTCCGATATTCCCAAGTAAGCAGTCCAAGTATGGTTAACACAAGCCCAAATTTAATATAGCATTACCCAGTTTCTAAGAGTAGACTTCTTAAGCCCAAAAAAGGCCTCTCCCAAACGGCCCAACATCATCCACCATGAGAATAGCCCAGTGCATCAAGAAAATCCCAAAGCTCCCAGGTCCCTCTACCAAATTACGAGCAATTTTTTTCAAAAAAAAAAAAAAAAAAACTGATCTCAAATAATTATTTTAAAAGAAAAATGATCCAAAATAATTGCATCCTTTTATTTTTAAATTTAGTTGGTCAAAATAATGCATTGTTGCAAAACACTGACTTCATTAAATATTATTGTAATCTCTTTTGTTTTTTATTACATGATGGCATAAATATTTAAACTCATGAACCTGTTAATTATCCAAATTCATCATTAGATTACATTTAACAACTTTTTTTTCAAGTGATTAATAAATATTGTGGTCACAATTTACCCAACAAAAAAAAAAGGATTATTTGACAAAGAAAATATGTAGGCATGTAGCTTCAATTTTTATTTTTATTTTTATTTTTAATTTAACAAGACCTCTAGAATGTTATAACATCTTGTCATGACGTTCATGACATGAATTTTTCGTACATATTGATAATTCGCAAAGAATCTTTTTTTCCTTTTTTCTTTTTTGGGGGTGGCGTAGAATCTTATCAATTGTGCCATTGACTATATATATAATAGAACCAATATGCTATGGCCTATGGATGTGATAATAAAGAAATACTTGAAATGAACGGACGGTAAGCTCGGGGTTATCTCATTATTCATGCAATATTGTGTCATTGATTACATGTAGTCATATTTGTGCATTAATTTCAACGAAAATACAATTAATTAATATTAGTTAAAAATATAGTGTCATTGATTGCATGTAGTCATATTTGTGCATTAATTTCAACAAAAATATAATTAATTAATATTAGTTAAAAATAAACGACAAAACAGTTAACATAAATCTATCACTCATGAGTCATGTCAACCGTGTCATAGCAATAGCACAGTGAGAATGAGAATCACAATTTTATTATAAGTGAGGGTTAAGTTACTATTTCTTATGCTATTTTCTTATGTTATTATTATTATTATTATTATTATATATATAGATATATATATATATATATATATATATATATATATATATGAGATTTAATGAGAGTTATAATATAATTTTTTATCATTATAAAAATTTTAAAAAATTAAATTATTTAGTATGTGTTAAGACACATAAATTATTATAAAAATATAATAATAGCACAATATAAAAAAAAATATAATAGAAAATAATTTTTTTAAGTTTTTTTTTTAGCATGCTTTCTTATATCATATCGTTCTTATAATTTATAAGAAATTATGTGTTATAACATATATTAAATAACTCAAATTTTTAATATCTTCGCAGTGACACTAAAATTACATTATAAGTCCCACTGAATCTCACCTACCTAAGAGTGTAACATAAAAAAAATGGCATAAAAGGTAATGATGTCGTGCTCACTTTTATTGTATTGGTCTTCAAATGAATATTTTGATTTTTAGCTATAAAAAAGTATGAGAAATACTTTTTTAGTTATAACAAAATTAAGTGAGTTAAACTAAATTTAATTATTATTATTATTATACGTAGAAATAATGTGACTGTTATTATTTTATAAGGAGTATTACTGAAAAAAGTAGAAGGGTTATCTAGAAATCAATACGTGCACGAAACTCTTGCTTCTTTTATAGTTTAAGTAGTTTAAACAATAACAAAGCACATACATGATACATGGTTCAACTCATTTTTTACAGTTCCCATAAAAAAACTACATTATAAGTACAGTAAAATAAATGGTCGGGGTTTTACTCGAATAAAAAAAAAAAAAAAAAAAGTCTATAATCTATTGATCCCTGAGGCCCTGAGGGTAGATCGAGGTGGTGAGATATTTTAATGGACAAACAGAATTTGCCTTGTACTAAAACGTCAGAGTGTGGTCATTTGATGACGTTAAACCCATGACGTCAAAGAAGCATCACATGCATCGCTGCTCAAATATGTCCAAGGTAACAGCTGTATAGGCCGATTGTCTATTGAATGGGCCCAACCTCCTTTGATAAACTCGAAAAAACATATTCGGACTCGAATTTTTTAAGAGAATTATTATAGAACTTGAATAAATAAATAATGGAATTCTATGATATTACGTAAGTATGTTATATTACACTGACGTGGTAAACATATATAATTTTTATATTTTATTATATATAAAATATAATTTATTTAATTTTTTAAACAAACTTAAAAATAGTTGATTTGTACACATGTGATTCATTTATTAGTTATTTCTATATAGTATGACATACTACATAAATACTAAAAGTATCAGAAAAACCTCCAATAAATAAATTTATATGAATTTTAAAGTTTTATTTTATTTTATTTTACTTAAAATGCACATGTAATTTTAAAATTATAGTTCTACATAATCAATAATTATTTTGTCTCTAATAATTATATATTGATCACTGAAAATTATAAAAAGAGCATTGATCACATAAAACTTGAAATAAATATTGATCAATGATTAAAATAAAATAAAGTGTAATCTTAAAACTTAATTAATTTTTTTTATTTCAGTACCTTGAAAATAATTTTCTCAATCTCTTTTTGTTTCAGATTTTTGCTATAATTAATTTTGAAAAAAAATCAGTGTTATGTTTAGTTTTTCCAAAATAATTTATTTTTGTTTGAATCATATTAAAAATCATTTTTAAGTATTATTTTACTAAAAAGTGTGAAAATTATTTCAATAGGATGGGAATGGCAAGTAGACTAAAAGATAAGGTTTAATTGGATCACTACCCTGGTATTAGATAGGGTGAGACTATGCTTCACCCATTGATATAATATAATATGTATGTTTTGTTTAATATTATTTTAGTTCAATATTATATTATACTAACACAATTAACATAATTTAAATTTTATTGAATTAATATATGTATTATATTTTAAAAAAAATAAGTCAATTTAATAAAATTTAAATTGTATCCATTGTATCGGTATGATATATTGTATAACTAAAACAATACAAGAAAAATGTAAGACAAAACAAATATCTTGTCTCAAGTGCATGTGTAGCATAGTCTTATCCTATTAGATATTACAGTTATTTTTTAGAATCCAAAACTAAGTTGCGCACCAATTAAAATAAAACAAATAGCTCAATAAATTTATGATAGGATAACACTAGTTATTAAACTATTTTTATCTCAATTGTGTTTAAATATATAAGTAATTTTATTTAAATTTATTTAATTGGGTTACTTTTATAGTTGTGGCACAATTTATAATTGCAAAAGTTATATAAGTGGCATTATTTTACTATTTTACATGTATATAAACTTGCAGAATTATACTAGTGTTCCGGTTCAAAGTTTTTTTTCCTGCTAAAGACCGTTTTTCAGTGTACACAAGTGTAAGAAATTTTTTCTT
>QAOA01004335.1:123163-167849 GCA_003255065.1 Cercis canadensis
AATATATATATATATATATATATAATTTATGTCACGTAAAAAAGTATAGCATAGCACCCCTTTAATTCTTATCAACTCATACGTCAAACTTCTAATAATAAAGTACCATTGTATGGGACTCGTATTGATATTTTATTTTTATTCTCTCACACATTCTTAAAATCTCTATTTAAAATTATAAATAATATCATATCAATTAATTAGTTATCAATCAAAACTAGATCTTTGAAGTATGAAGTTTGAGAGAGATATTTTAATTTTAGAGATTTTTAGTATTTATGAATATGTTATATTATATGAAAATAGTCTGAATGATATGTATACAAATTAATTATTTTTAAGTTTCTTTAAAAAAATAAGATAAATTATATTTATATTTAATAATATATAAAAATTATGTATATTTATTACGTCAATTTAATATAACATAGTCATGTAATATTATAAAATTTTTATTTAATTTTACATAATAATATTAAATTAATATTTCTAAGTCATAGTTGGGGTAAATTGAGTAAAAATAATTTTTTGTATGAAGAGAACAATAGTGTGTGTGAGTTATTTTTGTTTTTGTAACAAAATTGCATAATATTTCTCTTAAATATACCGCTTTTGTTCCTCAAAACGTCAAAACACTTAAAATATCATGAAAACCTCATAAAGTATCGTTTTTTATTTATACGATGACCATGTGCGCACACATGCGATTCATATACGAAGAGTTTTAATTTGTAACTTGTTGTAGTACGACCAAATAACACACTGTCTGTTCTCTAGGTCTAGGATGGCCTTCCTTCATCGACCATTGGTTTCATTAAACATACATTATTGTCCTAAACCATAGGCCTTAATGTGCTCGCTATAAACTATATATTATCAAAATAATATTAATGTGTTCGAAAAGGGTTTAAATTTAACTAGATTTATATTTGTACTCAAAATGAGACAAAATAGATTTTTGGTTTGAAAAATATGCAAAAGAGTCGAAAGGACAGGGGAAAAGTGCTAGAGCTTTTAATTGGGTAGGTTGACCGTTGGATCGTAGGGGTAAAGGATGGCCCACAATGACACGGTTAGATCAGAGGCTTATCATAGAGTGGCGGTCCAAATCAGGCACTCATGATGTCATTCGGAAAATGAGATCGTGTGCCACTTTTGAAATTTTGAATAGCTTCAGTTCGGGTTAGGTGCTGACATCAGTAGGGGAACCCGTGTTGACGTAATGCCTTGCGCGTCTAATATGATATGTCTGATACTCAGCCTCTTCCCTTCTAGAACCATTAAAATACTAATAAAACACATGACTTCTTCTTCTCATTACACTTGCTGCATTCATATTTTATTAGGTAGCCATTATGCTACTCTGCTCATGGTCATGTTACCCCTCACTTTGGTAGGTTGGCATGGGATATAGGTGTTCCTCTAAAAAAATTTAAAAAATTAAGATATATTTAAATACATAATTTTTTTATTATAAAATATTATAATATAAAAAAAATATTAGAAAGTTAATTATTTTTAAGTATATTTTCTTATATCATATTATTATTATATTTTATAAAAAATTATGTATTTTAATATGTATTACGTGACTTTAATTTTTAAAATTTTTTCAACAACACTAAAATAATTCTATAAGTTTTATTAGATTCCATTCAAAAAAGAGGAAATAGCACTACTTTTCTAAGAAGAGAATAACTTAGGGCTCACCTAATAATTAATAGAGTTATATTAATTCACATTATAATTTTATTACAAAAAATTGTTTTAAATTTTTAAATTTAAAGAAAATAAGTGAATGTAACATTTTGAAGAAAATTTTAAATTTTAATAAATAAGAAATTTATTAGAGATATAACAAGGTTTAAATGTATTATAGGTCTTTATAGTTTAGATAAATTTTAAATTAAGTATTTATAATTTTTTTTTTGAGATCTTTATAGTTTAAATTTTTTTAATTAGGTANTAATGCTCACATGACAAATAATTTGTCTATGTGACAATAAAAGAAATTAACGTGACGCTAAAGTGATACAAAAATTATCACTTCATCATTTTTATTAACTTCAAACTTTAAGAGAAAAGATAATTAGGTGACAATTTTTGTGTCACTTTAGCGTCACGTCAATTTATTTTATTAGTATATAAATAAATTATTTGTCATGTGAGCACAAAATTAACAAAGTTATAATTAGGGTAATTAAAAAATTTGATTTAAAATTCGTCTAAACTATACAAACTTGTAGTATATTTAAATCATATAACAATTTCATATATATAATTTAACTTATTAAATTATAATTTTGATAATATCATATAAAGTTAATTAAACTCATAAAAAAAAGTTATTAAGTATATGAATATAAAATAGTTACAATAAAAATTGCACAAATATCATGACTCACTCTTGTCTTTTTGTCCTTCCTATGTTCATAGGAAAATCCTGAAAAACGTGGGTTACACAAATGGACGGTTACCCACAGACCACACAACACACACTAGCATTATTATTCTTATTTATTTATTGGTATACTAAAGCGTTATTGATGTTTATTTTAGTACAAAAAAAAGTTGAAATCTGTGGTGGGTGCCATCGTCTTCAGCAAACTAGTACGGTTTGGTTTTCTTCTCTTGAAATGATAAATTTTTGTTTACTTTGGTTGCTAGTGGACAAGATTTGAATCTTTCACTTTTTATACATCAGATTTGGTCATGTTACTTGAAATTAATTGCTCCCCTTTTGACTAAGATAATCAAAAGTAATTCCATATTGCTAAAATTTCTTTTTGTATTCAATTCTATAGTGGTGAAAAAAGTGCATATATAAAATTTGAGGTTATTAAAGTGCAGTCTTAAAAGTTATTAATAGGTTAATACATGTAACATATTTAAATTTATCATAGATATTTGGGAATTTCCCCTATTAAAACTTGAGCTACTCTATAAGTGTAAGTGATAGTCCATCCCTTTTTATAAATTACACCCAATAATCTTTTAATATGATCTAAACTTAATTCTACCAAATTAAAGTACAATATCTAACAATTAATATATTTTTTTTAGGGTTGTAAACTAAATTGTCAGAAATAACCATTTGTCTTGTATGAGAATAATAGTAGATACTAATGTCCATTGTCTTCCACAAATTGAGTACTTGTGCTTCTTTTGTCCCCCAGCACAAAATTTTCATTACTAGTTGCTAGCGGACAAGATGCATATCTATACTTTTCCTACATCTGATTTGGTAATATTACTTTGAAATTAATAATTATTTCCATGTTCACTCAAGCATATCAATCTTGTTTTTACTTTATTTTTTTTCACTATATTATTTAAGTATAAATACTATATCGGTGGGAAAAACCACATAGTGCCTGGTACAAAAGATAATTCAATTTGTCGCCTTTGTCATAGTCCATGGGCTAAAATGTCCCAAATGAAGAAAATGGATTAGTTAATCTTGGAGGAGCCCAGAATCTGTTGGGTTTTATAGCCCAATTGAACCTGATATTTGGGTTTTTTTTTACAGGGAAATTGTGGGAAAGTACTGTATAGAAGTTCGGGAACTGGGATTCAGAATTCAAGAATATATATCAGAGAGTCTTGGCCTAGAAAAAGATTACATAAAGAATGTCTTAGGGCAACAAGGGCAGCATATGGCAGTGAACTTCTATCCCCCATGCCCTGAACCAGAACTTACTTATGGATTGCCAGGACACACAGACCCAAATGCACTCACAATTCTACTCCAAGACCTACAAGTTTCTGGCCTTCAAGTTCTCAAAGACGGCAAGTGGGTTGCCGTTAATCCCCACCCCAAGGCATTTGTCATTAACCTTGGCGATCAATTGCAGGTAACAAGACATTTTTAATTATGCAATCCTAAGTTCAAAACTTAAACTTTAAACTATGGCAATGTCCCCACCTCTCTTTGCTTGATTTATCTTGTAAGAGTGGATGCAAGTAACAAGAGTAATTGCAGGCACTGAGCAATGGGATCTATAAGAGTGTTTGGCACCGTGCTGTTGTGAATACTGATAAGCCAAGGCTTTCTGTGGCTTCATTTCTTTGCCCGGAGGACGACGCATTGATCAGCCCAGCAAAACCACTCACACAAGATGGATGTGCAGCCATATACAGGGACTTCACATATACAGAGTATTATAAAAAGTTTTGGAGTAGGGACTTGGATCAAGAGCATTGTCTCGAACTTTTCAAGACTTAGTAAGTAACCTTTCAACTGTGATTATTATGAGTGACAATGAGAGTCAAAGAGGGGGCAGAATGAAAATTGACAATGTATTTGACATGTCTTTGATAATATTTTCACTACTCCCCCTCCATCACTCCCATTTTCAACCCTATAAAGTACATCCACGGTACCTATTTTCCATTGCTTCTACTGTTATTATGATTATTATTACTGCAATTGCTTATTGTAAATTAAAACTGGGCCACTTAAGTGTTTAGTGAACACTGCCATTCTTTTATTGTGAATGGCAATAGCAGCTAGCCTGAAATGCTTCTTATTTTGCTTCTTATGCCTTGTTAAACTTCCTCGTCGTTGACAATCTCTTGTATTATTCGTAATTTGAACCTTCAAACTTTAAGTGCTGCTTATTTCATTTGTGGTTCAAAGAGAAGCAATCAGTGGAAAACTTAGTATGAGTTTGGAACTTAGTTCTGGGAATAATGTTCGTTTCATATTTTGAGATCAGAAGATTCAGAACCACTGGTCATTTTTTACTGATGATAATTTTTTATTGGTAAATAGTAGGCTTAATTGCAATTTTGGTCCTCTTATTTTAATCACTTGAACATTTTGGTCCTCCTTCTTTAAAAATAAACTATTGAGTCCCTCTATATTCATAAAATGTACAAGTTTAGTCCATTTATCTTTAAGTCAAAATTCTTAAGTTTATTTCAAGGTGTAAAGTTCTCTGATTTATAATCCCACTGTTCAGATTGAAGCGCTACGTCTTGTGAATCTCCCAATTAAATTTCAGCTCGATCTAACGGTGAAAAAGTCCAAATTTTGTGGTTAGATGAAAAATTATGATTTTGGTATTTGAGCTGAGTCCCACCGTTAGATCGAGCTAAAATTTAGTGAGAAAGTTCATAAGATGTAGCCCTTCAATTTGAACGGTGAGATTATGAATCAAAGAATTTTACACCTTGAAATAAATTTTGAAATTTTGATTTAAAGATAAATGGACTAAAATTGTACATTTTATGAATATAGAGGGACTCAATAGTTCATTTTTAAAGAAGGGGACCAAAACGTTCAAGTGATTAAAATAGGGAGACCAAAATTACAATTAAGCCTAAATAGTAATTAGTTAGCAGAAAAACCATTGGCATTGAGGAAAATGTAAAACTAAGTCCATAATATAGAACAGTTTTATTTATACAAGCAGAATACAATAACATTTTCATTATTGTTTTCCTATTTTAAGAGGAAAGTACATTTTCCAGCAAACTTTTGTAAATTGGCACAACAATCACAGCCTNTGATGATAATTTTTTATTGGTAAATAGTAATTAGTTAGCAGAAAAACCATTGGCATTGAGGAAAATGTAAAACTAAGTCCATAATATAGAACAGTTTTATTTATACAAGCAGAATACAATAACATTTTCATTATTGTTTTCCTATTTTAAGAGGAAAGTACATTTTCCAGCAAACTTTTGTAAATTGGGACAACAATCACAGCCTCAAAACCCAAAAGCAAGGGTATGTATAAAAGCCAAGGAACTTAAAGCTTCTTGAGAAATTCCATGACATAGGTGTTGAAAGCGCAGCACTTAACTCGGAAATCTTGGAATCCAGCACCCTTAGCCAAGGCTTCAAACTCTTTCTCTGTTCTCTCTTTTCCACCCGGGTTATGAGCCAACATGATAACATCAATGTGAACAACGCCCTTTGTGGCTAAGCTAGAGTCAGGGGCCACTGGAAGAATGCATTCAGCCACAATCATCTTCCCATTGTCTGGAAGTGCCTCATAGCAGTTCTTCAAGAATTTCAAGCAGTGCTCATCACTCCAGTCATGGCATATCCACTAAATATACAAAAAATATTAGTATGTCATTAGAATGAACAAGAATGATTTTAGGTACCAAAACTCGAATCAAAGCTCAAAGTCTTGAACTGTTAGGAGTTGATAGTGCTTTTTCTTTTCATGTGTCTCTTTGGATGTGGCTAACAAATATCTGGGTAGTGGAGTAGGTAAGATAGTGAAAGGTTTTCATATAACAACTCACCTTCATGAAAATGGCATCAGCTTTTGGAACACTGACAAACATGTCTCCACCAACATGCTCAACACCTGTAACAAACACCCATCTTAATTCCTAAAGATCATGTATCATTTGGGAATTCGAATAATATTAGTTCATAAATTAAGCCTAGAGTTAACTGCAGATGACAATGCTACTAAGGCCTAATTAATCATACTCTTGAGTAAGATAATGGTTACGTAGACTTGATATGATTTGAACTTGAGAATACCTGGATAAGATGGAGCATCTTCTATGACATGGGGCAAGTCAAAATTAATGCCCTTTATGGTGGGATACTTGGAGACAATCATGTTAACTACAGCTCCAGTCCCACCACCAACATCAACCACAGATTTAAGACCCTCAAAGCCTTTATAGGTCTCAAGAATTTTCCTCATTGTTATGGTAGAATGATCAGACATGCCCTTATTGAAAACCTTGTTGAACCTGGGATCTGTGCCATGGTATTCAAAAGCAGTCATTCCATAAGCCTTGTTGAATGGAATGCCACCGTCAAGAACTGCATCTTTCAAGTGGTACCTACAAGGACACAATCATTTCAACCCTTTACTTAAGCAATTAACAGATAATGTAATTCAATTATGGCTTTCACCCTTTTTTCTCTGTGGAAAGAATTATGACTTTCACAAGTTTTAACTCTTTAACTGGCCAGAATTCATTCTTTTTTGGCCCATTTAATTGGGCAGAATTTCAATTGCTAGTTCTGTAAGCCCTTTTAGTTGTATGTATGACTATACTAACTAATTATAAGGTTACGGGACATGGCTGGCTTTGTCAATGGTAATATCCATCATAGGTAAGAAGTCGAAGTTTGGCCAACCACTCTTATCATGTACCTAAAGAAGAAAATAGAAGAGTCTTTGAAAAAGATAGAGAGGAAAAAGAAGAAAAAAGAGAATAGTCTTGGAAAGGAAGATAGACGATCATGGATCTTTTATAGGTAAATTGTCCAAGTGTTCACAGTGTAGGCAAAAATCAGAAGATGCAAAAGAAGATTGGTTCAGAATCTTCAGATCCTCTGTGGTAGGTGAAGTGGAGTGGTGACCTCTCAGAGTGGGTGGACCCAATTCTCATTTACAGATGTGGTATCTATCTTTGCTTCAATCAGACTCAATATACTCAACACTATCAAGTAGGGCCTACCATATCTGCCTTTTTCTTTCCCCCATTGAATTTTGGGTCTCTAATGATGTTAAAATGCTCCAAGTGGTATACAGCATATAACACATCCTCCACATGATAATTGCCAATCTAGGTAGTATTCAAAATGTTATGCTCATGCTTGCCTAATTCTGGTTTACGGTCCTAGATTTATAACCCTTCTGTTTCTCTTATTTCACCTAAAGCAAGAAGGGAAAAAAAAAGTACAATTTCTCATGGACCAGTAATATTAAATTCTGAGTACAATGTCAGTACATTCCTCAAAATGTTATACAAAATATTGTTACCTTTGCTTCATGCAAGTTGATAATTCAATTAACAATATTTCGTACAGTATATCCAAAATTTACACTAGTTTGAGGATATGAAGTCCTCAAAACCTAAATTTGAACTTCAATTACTTAGGCATGAGAAAGGGCCAGAAAAAGAAGTAGAGTAAGAAATTGAAATACCAGCTCTCCATGAGGACTTTGTCCTGATTCATGAGGCAAAGAGCAGAAATAGAAACATCATCTTCATTCTTGATGAGGAATTTGGCAACAGGGGCAAGACCATAGAGCCTCTCAACCTTGGCATCTGGTAGTGTCCTGAGAGAGTAAGTGAGGATATTGTAACTAGCCAAGAGGCGCAACATGCGGTCCAGCATCACTGGTGCGGAAGGGTTGCTTGTTGGGAGCTGAGAAGCAATGTCCGAGGGAGACAAATAAGCTCCAGGGCCAGCCTTGGCTATAATTTCCAAGAGATCAAGCTCTATGGCTGATTTGAGGACCATAGGGAGAACAGAGGCACTGGCTAATTGCATGGCAAAAAGATTTGCTTCTTCATCAGAAACTTGGGTTGGAGTTATTTGGGTCTCACCTGCTGAACCCATTTCTGCTTTTTCTCTCAATTAAGATGCTGGTTGGTAGTGGTAGTGCTGGTGATGGAGAATGGAAATGGGTTTTCGAGTGCTTTTGCCGAGTGTCTATATATACACTTACAGATGGTGCTTTTGGCTCAGCCACTTGTACACAATCCATTACTGTACTTTGCAGTTGCAGCTATGGCCCACACACCAACCATGAGAAATTTCAATTTATTTATGTAAGTACGATTAATGTCATTTGCATATTAATTACGTTTACACCAGTATAAATAAATGGTATAATTTGAATTCATTTATCAAACTAAAACTTCATTAACTAAACATATTCCACAACAAAAAAGAGGCAGTGGCTTAGTAAGGATGCATTTAATTTTAAGGCTGTCTCTCATCTCTTCAATTGTTAAATTGTAAATTTGACCATTTAATTAACTATCTCATATATTTAACAATAACTATTAAATACACTGAATACACAATCACAATAGTGTATTTGTTCCTATAATTTTATTTTTAATAGATTTAAACTCAAATATCTATGAGCATTCAATTACTCACATATACATATATAAAATTATAATATTCTTTATGATTTATATTTAAAAATGAATATGTATAAAGGTTGTGGTTCTTATCATATTAGCTTAATTCATCGAATATGTTTTTGTTTTATATTACCAACTTAAAATAGTAAGGATTTTTCTTCTCAGTGATTATTTTTCCACCTCGAGTGTTGAAAATCCCACTCTTCAGATTTTATTTTTTTTCATTCTGAACTCTGTATTCAGGTTTTTGGCCACAAGAAAAAGAAACAAAGGCAGTAGTTGGTCAACTATCTTTTGCACAAGAGTCAACAATTTCTGTTTCCTTTCAATTGCTCTACCTACGTGGTAGGTAATTAGGTATTCAAATCAATAATAAAATAAAAATCACATTTGCTTTATTAATAATTAACTTAAATACTTGCGAGCAAAATTTCGTTATTAATTATTTAAAGAGTACAGTTTAATAGTTAAATTGACTAATTATTAATTAAGTTTTAATTTAAAATCTTATTAAAAACACGTTTGATGAAAATTTTAAGAGGAAATGTTTTTTTCTTTGGTATAATATTGTGAAATTTATTACTTATTGTATGTAGCCATGGAAGAAAATATCTTGTTATTTTGCGGACAATATGAAATAATAATTGGGTAACATTGACAAATCAAGCAGGACAACATCTTACCTAATCTCTAGAAGAATGATAGACACTGCAGTTATTATAATGAAAGCTTATGACTGACCCCACCATTGTAAGATGCAGTTCTCTACCAAACGTTACCTCCTCCACCAACTTTGCCACCAACTTTGCTTTCAATCAAGTGCTAATTAATATATATATATATATTTACTTGAGATAGTTAGTTAAATGATTAAAACTATTATTTTACAGCTAAAGAGGTTTAAACTTGGAATACAGGTGAAAGATAATCTTAAAATTGGACAAACGTAAATAATATAATTGCATCATTTAATTTCAAGAAATTAAAGGGTTTATTTGGTGTAGGGATGCATTTCAAGTAAAAACAAAAAACAAAGAAAGGTAAATAATTTACGATATTGAAGTTGTGTTCTGAAAATAATTTTCAAATTTTTATGTTTTTTAGCTCTATATTTAACTAATTTTCAAATATAAATCAAACGGAAGTCTATAGTTTCTTAATTTTACACGAATTTGATTATGATTTGTCTTTCCCGTTTCACAACTTAATTTTTTTTTCCTTTCTAATTTCNTAATTTAAGATATTGAAGTTGTGTTCTGAAAATAATTTTCAAATTTTCTTGTTTTTTAGCTCTATATTTAACTAATTTTCAAATATAAATCAAACCGAAGTCTATAATTTCTTAATTTTACACGAATTTGATTATGATTTGTCTTTCCCGTTTCACAACTTAATTTTTTTTTCTTTTCTAATTTCCCTTTTTGTTATTCTTTTTGAGGTTATTTTTGTTCAATTCTTTATTTTGAGTTACTATTGACCTTTTTATTTCTTTTCACTCCAAAGTTGCAAATTGCAATGTGGCTTGCGTTCGCAAACGACGCCGCATCAATTAGGGGAGGGGGACGCTAACGGTAATCCCCAATTCCGAATTCGAATTCGTCTGCTCGTCTTCCTGCGGCTCTCTCCATCTTGTCGATTGGTCTTTCATTTTGCCCTTCAAACCCTGGTTTGCTTTGGTCAACACTCCCTCCACTTTCTCTATAGCCAAACAGAAAACAAAACAAGCAAGAAAATGGGAGAAACTGCTCTCGAGCCATCGATACCATTGCTCGCATTGGAGAAAATAGGGGCTTCGTTTGAGGAAAAAAATTCACATATTAATTCAGAAGAAGACGAGAGCCCAATTAGGGCCACAGTTTGTCTGAAAAAAAGCGAAGACATGAAGCGTTTCGAGGAAACAGAGGAATGCTTCATTTTAGAATTTGACCCATTTGATTCTGCTGACCTATCGAAGCTCTCCTTGATCAAAAGCAACCCTGATGATGAGGATTCTGATGATGTCTCTGTTATTGCTGAAAAAGGCCAGGTAATCACTTTCTAAATTTCTTCTATTTCTTCCAATTTTGTTTGATTCCCTCCTCTTTGTCGCTAGGATTTTGGCATATGAATGCTATTATATCAATCATCAACTCAGTATCTTAATGGGTTAGACATATACCCATGTTGCTGTAGCTTACCATGTTTCTCTATGGTTATTTGCAATGTGCACGCACGTTACAGAGAAAATGCTTGAGAGAAGAAGTAAGGAAAAAGTTGTATCCTTTTATACTTCTATATTGTTTTAGGACTTGGGATCCTTGATTTTGAGAATTAAATGTATGATTATGCTCATCTAGCTAATTTCAGTTTCATTTAAAGGGAGTGAATGTTTCAGGTTTTTGTGATCTTATTATTGGGCAATCATTTTATTCCATCAATTAGCAATCTCTATTTTATACTCGAAAGCTTTGTTCTTTTTCTCTGCTTTGAGTATTTTTTCAAGGTTATGCTGATAAAGATTGATGACAAATAGGTAGCTTGTAGAGATTATCCGCATTCTAGACACCTCTGTCTCAAATTTCCATTCAGTACAACAGCTCATGAGAAATGCTGTAAAATGGTAAGGGGACTTGCTATATTATCTACTTGTCCATTTATTTATCCCCAACTTCCCTTTGTAACAATGATTTAGTTTTGAAATCATTGGTTGAATGCAGTGCTACTGTTATGTTTGCGATTCATCTGCTCCGTGTAAGTATTGGACCCTACCTGTAGTGGCGCATTGCAATGCAGAGAATGTTGGTTACTGGAAGGATCACAGGAATATGAAGAAACAGCAAGCAGTGGTTCAGAAATGAACAAAAACTCTTCCTTGATGTTTTTGTACACTTTATTAGTATCTGAGACATAACGGAAACCAACTTTTTTGTTTTTATTTATTTAAACCATTAGGCTAACAAATTCATACTTAGAATTTGGCGTTTTGGTTACATATTTGGTTGACAAACATGCTGATCAAAGAGCATGTGCACCATGATAGTTTCATTTTGGGTGACTTGCATGATGGATGCAGGCATTAAAATATGTTGGTAGTTTGAGCTTTACTCCATGTGCTTCACCCTTTGATGAATCCAAGTTTATGTGAATTCAACAGCAGAAGAAGCAAGAAAATGAGAACTGTTAATTCCAGATTGTTCACTGTAGCTAGTAGCTTTTATACTTATAATCTTACTTGCTTCTAGCTAGTAGAAGAAGAAGGATGCAGCTGTTTCTCACTTCAATTACTTTCTGTCATATGTTGCAAACACTAGCCAGAACTATTTTAGTAGTCAACTAAGTACTAAGTAGTAAATGTTCCAACTTCCAAGGATTCAATATTAGAGAGTCACTGTTTAGCAAGCAAATCAACATATGTATAACTTGCCAAAGAATAAACAAAATCGGTTGCAGTCTGTGAGTATTGGCAGAATCCAAACTGCAGGTGGTGGTAAAGCTTCAATCTTAGGTCGTAGACGCCCATCATCAGGTAAGCGTAGTATGTTGTTATTGTACACTATCATAGTTATATGTGGAATTAATGAAGAAACTTTGTTGTTAGATTTCCACTATTTGTCCATTCAATTTTTCCGAATCCCTTGAAAGATCTGCCACATAAAGTGGGTTATTGTAAAATGCAACATTTTCAAACAACCATAGATATCAACTTTGTAATGATAAATAACAATATTCGGTAGATAGCATGAATAAAGGACAACGCTTAATGTGTTTTTACCACCTCAAATAGCAGGTCTCTGCTGAGTGAAACTTTTTAGTCATTTTCGAACCTGGATCTGGTAGGTCTGACTAAGAAATTAAAATGGGCCCAAATTTGGCCCAACTTATGTGAAACCATTTCAGAGAGTATGATAAAGCCCAAAGCCTGGGGCAGCAGCAAAAAAAAAAAAGTGCCCAAGTCAGTTGGTCTTTCCAAATAAGATTGTTAAACCTTCTAGGATTAAGGACCTTATTAGCTAACTTTAGCTAAGAGGGTTAATTAATTTGACAACTTAGCAGGTTTCCCAGCTAAGTAATAGACAGAATTAATTAGAGGGTTAATGATAATTGTTATAATTAGATTTGGAATAGCATGAAAATTGTTAATGAATAAAAAAAAAACCATTCTCCTTTCAAGCCAAAAAAAAGAAAAAGAAGGAGNCATTCTCCTTTCAAGCCAAAAAAAGAAAAAGAAGGAGGAAGAAATTAGAAAGGGTTTATTGAAAAGAAAAACAAAACGAAGAAGGAAAAATTAGTTATGATATTGAAAACGTATTCTGAAAATAATTTTGGATTTTTATTAGACTTTAAATATTTTTACTTATTTCCAAAAATAAATCAAATATAAATTGGGCCCAACTTGGCCCAGCTAATGTGAAACCCTTTCGGAGAGTCGGATAAAACCCAAAGCATAGAGCAGGGAAAAAGTGTTATCCCTATCGTGCTCAATTCGCAGCTCCCGCTGAGTGGAACCTTTCCACACTGTCTGCTAAACCATGTCTCCAGGTCCCGTTGTTGAGGCCGCCGCTGAGGCCGATACCGAGCAACAAATTCCCGTCGTCGAGGAGACCTTGAAGAAGAAGCCTCAGCCCCAGGTTTTGTCTTCGATTCTGTTTTCTGTATTCGTTATTTTTTTAATCATTTCTAGTTTGGCCTCTCATTTTTTGTATGATCTGCTTTTTCAGGATGACGACGCCCCTGTTGTCGAGGATGTGAAGGACGATGACAAAGACGAAGACGACGACGATGATGAGGACGACGACGACGACGATGAGAAGGAAGACGGAGCTCAAGGTTGTCACTGTTCTTGCTTTCGATACCCACTTAGAAAATGTTATCAATTTTCTTTTTTGAAATATTACTTGTTTAAATCTAAGATTTTTAGGGTTTAATAGGTGTTTAACGTTATTAATTTATCCTATATGACTAGTTTATGCGCTTTCTTTTGAAAGCAAAGCTTGGTTTAGGTTCCTTGAGTATAGCATTATGCTGAGGATTTCAATGAATGCATGTTCCGGGCCATTGTTTTCCTCCTCTTCTTCGACCTATGAAGTATGTTTAAGTTAGAATGCTATAAGCATTTTGTACTTCTAAGTTCTAGGAAAGCAAGTGGGCTGACAAATAGATGGCTATATTGTTTAAACTGTTTTCGTGGCTTCACATTTTGGCTGCTATTTGGGATTTTTTCCCCCAACCATTAGCCTTCTTGCACTCATGTGGATAGATGTGCTTGCCTTTGAACATTAGTTTTCTTGTACCGAAGTGTGTATTTGTGCTTTTGCAACAGGTCTTTTGATTCAAATTTTTGTGAAGGTAGATCTTTTCCCTTTGTAAACGATGGTTGAGCAAGAGATCCATCTTGTAGGATACAAGGAAAGTTGTTAAAGGAGGGTGGAAATAATCGTATAGTTCAGGTCAATTTGGTTGATTGAAATTTACATGTTAAGGCTTGTTAAGTGGGCATGAGCTAGACTGTTGTTGAGGTAAAAAAGTACCGTATAAGATTATCAGAATGTCTAATACTAGTATACTAGCATTTACCTCTGTCTTATCCTCTTATAATGGTTGGATTCTTTTTATTTACATTCAATGCTATTGGCGTAATGCTTGCTTATGATTCTTATGAAGTGTCACATTAGCCCTTTAAAAGGAAGAATAATGTGCTCTGCTTTTTATCCCCTTGTTGATTGTTCCTCAATATGTATCAATTTCTTCACTAGGCTCTATGATCATTGTTCAATTGATGGACTTGGGATTTGATATAATTTACTTTTCATTGTTTGTCTTCAATTGCAATGCCTATATCCTTGCCGTGTTACTTTTCTTTGGTATCTGCTTGGCTTAGTTTCCTCCTTTTGTACTTTTTCCCTTGCAATCCATTTGTCTTTTTCTTAAATCCTTTTTGTTGGACAATGAGATGCAGGTGGTACTGAGGGTTCAAAGCAGAGCAGAAGTGAGAAGAAGAGTAGGAAAGCTATGTTGAAGCTAGGACTGAAACCTGTTACTGGTGTTAGCAGAGTCACAATCAAGAGAACAAAAAATGTAAGTCATCATCTGATTTGTTCTGTGGATAATATTTCTAGATGTTAGGATGGCATCTCACCAATTTATTGTATGCCTCAGATACTCTTTTTCATCTCAAAACCTGATGTCTTCAAGAGTCCAAATTCTGAGACCTATGTCATATTCGGGGAAGCAAAAATAGAGGATTTGAGCTCTCAGTTGCAGACACAGGCTGCTCAGCAGTTCAGGATGCCAGATATGGGATCTGTGATGGCAAAACCAGATGCTGCTGCTGCAGCTGCTGGAACACAGCCTGATGAGGAAGAAGAGGAGGTTGATGATACTGGAGTGGAGCCTCGGGATATTGATTTAGTCATGACCCAGGCAGGAGTATCAAGAAGCAAGGCTGTTAAGGCCCTCAAGACTCACAACGGGGACATTGTTGGTGCCATTATGGAGCTCACTACTTAATTAGGCTTCCTGTTCTTATTTATATCGGTTTTGTCGATGATTTTTAATTTGCCATCGGTAGTTACTGTAGTCAACGATATCAACCATCAATATGGTTGGGTTGGTCTTTATATTTTTGTTGCTCTCTGATATGTGGGACACCGTGATGAGTGCATTACTGTTTAGTTGTTTTCACCCATAATCATCCTTTTTATTTATATGAGCTGAATTTTGTGCATCAGATATGATCATGGTATGTAAGTTGCCCTGGTTGGGCTTTAGTGTGTTCCCTCTCCCCATCTCCCTGCTTACTTCCTCGCCTCCTTTGGTTACGCCCTAATAGCCTTTGGATCTAGTTGCTAGGCTCTAGCCTTCCCTCCAACATCCAACGGTTCAAGTCGCTGTGGCCTAATAAAATAGGAAGCCATTTTGTTAGGAGTAGTTGAATAATATGGAAAATTTGCGCCAATTCTGAAAAGGTTGGTTGAGATGATTAGTAGTGTTAAAATCTCCAATAAACATGATCACATTTGCTAGTTTTTATTTGCATGGAATTCTTGTAATTGGAGATCATAGTCTCATGGTTCGTAGCAGGTTGATGAAATTCGAACATGGACAGCAATTTTAGAAATAATACTGGCGAATTATAAAGTATAATTAAGCAATTAGCGTTAAAAATTCAATGGCTCAGGAATGTGCTGGCTGCGTATAGGATGCATTATGATTTGATCCTGCAAATGCAACTATGCAAATTCCGGTTCATTATGAAATTTACTTAGATCAACGCGGACTATATCTTTCTCGTTGCAGATACTAAAGCTTTCAACTTCAATTTAAAAAAAAATGCTTTACAGACAGGTTGTAAATTATGGGAAAAGAAAAGAGAAAAAGCAGGGTTGCTTGTTCCATAATTAGACATGCACAAAACAGATGAAACACGCCATAGGATGTGTAAAGCTTAAGGTTGAAGCATATTAGCTTGTTGTTGAAGTACTTCAATCCTTGGCTTCATTTCTAGGTATTGACCACCCTACAATTCGTTCTTATCTCTCCATCGTCGCCTGTTAGGACACCAATTTGACCCATCTTAACCATTGCAGCGGAGAATTTTCTCATCCAGAGAAAGGGATTCCTTGCATTTTCATTCGCTTGCTTGGCTGTTGCTGCGTTTGTCAAGAGAGCCTGATCAGATGTGAACAAACCTCGGTTTGCCAGAACGTCAATGTAGTAGCCTACATCTGCTCTTCCAGGGCTGGAAGGGTTCATTGGAACCACCAAGTTTTGGTTTGTGCTGCCTTGTGGACATTGTTGCTTCAACCGAGTTGCATATGTGCGATCCAAACTTGGATCTTGACTTGACGTGCCGCTGAAATTATATAATCTACTGCTGAAAGAGGAGCAATGAGAGCGGCCAACGGTGTGTGCTCCTGCATACACAAGGTATCTGTGAATTCACAAATGTAAGGTACAATAAGCAAATCATATGAACAGGAAATTGTTTTGAAGCTCTTACCACTGAGAGTGACCATTTCTTCTTGTGTTAAACCCTTTGCTGCAAAGATTTGAGTAAGTTGATCAACATTGAATCTTGGAGGAGGTAAGTTAGTAGCTGTCTCTGAAGCTAATGATATTCTGCCATCTCTTCTTCCCGCAGGAACATCATAGCCAAGCCCTCCTGTCTGTATGAAGAATATAGAGTCATTTCTTGAAATAAATTTACATCAGAAAGTTTCAACTTTCAAGAGCACAAGCAAAGTTTAGAGTTGGCACACTTACTAACTCCACGCTATCCCTTGCTGCAAATGCAACTATATCCGCACATGAAACTATTCCTTCGCACAGTGCTTCAAGTCTAGCCTTGGCATTATCTATGACTTCATATCCTCTTAGACTTGGATTATTAACTGGAGAGTCTTTCTCTGCTTTGTTTGCGGGAGTGGAATCAATAAGCACTGAAGCATCACAACCCTGAAAGTAACAATATGGTTAAGGTTAAATTGTTCCTATGTTACCAACTATGATTTCTGTTTCAAGGAGGTCATACCTAAAATGAACTACTACCTAACATAGTACCTTCAGTGCTTTGTGCAAGGTGCAGTGATTTGAAACATGAGGAAGTTGTGTGGCTTATACCAAAGAGAAAGGAGCTACATTTTACTTGTAATGAATGATATATAAATAACAATTTACAAATGGCTTCACAGTTCACATAATGACTCACTCTAACAAGGCAATCATGAAAGTGCATTCGCACAAGCCCAGCAGCAATTCCAGGATTCCCAGTAAACGCTTTTCTAACCTCATCCTTTACAATGAACTCAGCCACGCTACACGAAATGCTGTAAAACCCAATCTCCAGCTGAGAATGAACATTTTTCCTTAAGAAATATATGATCAAAACCATGGTCACACAATTTAGCTTCTTTGGACTCATTTTCTGAGCAAGTTTGTCACTCTTATGAGTTCATCACATAATCATTACCTATTTATAGATGAAAATGCAATAATTAAGGAGATTATGGTGTCCTTTCAGTGCCTTGTGATCAGGCAATAAGCTGGAATGTCGTTGTTATTTGATGGTCAATAATGTAAGAAAGGAAAAGTAAAACAAGTTAGATGACAATGTTACTGTAGTATTATTATAAAGCCCCCTCTCAATATTTCACGCTGTAATTGGATTAGGAATGCGTGCGCAAATCGATTTCAGTTGAATTGAGTGCACGAAAATCCAAATTAGTTGTTAAAAGGTTGAAACTTTAGTGAATTACAGAGAAAAAAAAAGAATTCTGTTAGATAGTGAACTAGCTTGGTCTACTTGTGACAGTATCATCCTTAGATTCCTGGAAGAAGGCTTGCATTTAGGGAATAAGCATGCATGAACTTTAATATGAGACAAGTAAGTCACATTGAAGACTAAAACCTTTTGTTCTTCAAAACCAGTCTTTCTCATAAATTAACATTTTGATAGTGGGATTAGGTGTAGCATTGATCGTGACAGACCAATGCCTTTGCAATGGGATCCTAAAAGGACTATTATTCTTTGTATGCCTTTGCAGTGCCTTCCTTCTTAGTGGCTTTACTCTGGTAGGCTTCTGGGCAGCTTCACAAGTTATTGCTGAAACTTTTTAAGTCTCTCATACTCTTGGGCTTCCTTTCATTTTTCGGAATACAACAAAACAAGGAAGCATGTTTCACAAAATTCTGGGCTCCCAGAGGCAAAATATTATAGTTCACTCTGTCACCGATCTAATTCCATGTTACTTTCTCTCAGAAGCTGTGTGTTTCATAGATGCCCGTCATAGAAATTAGAAACCAACGCATTACAGCATTAAATTATGGGAGACATTTAGCAGTACTAAGACACAGGTTTTGATACATCGATGAATTCATGGGAGTTTCTGCATAACCCAGCTGTGCTTTGTAATTAGCTTACTTTGGTTTGTAGTAAAATAACTAATAAAGTGAATGAAAAACTTATTGCCAAATGTCCCTTTTTTTTTTTAACCCCAGTTCTTGATGTTTTTGATGCTCCTATGTAGTATGTACCACGAGCAATGTTCATCTTCGAAATTTCAAAAGCAACCAGAACTGAATCCCACAGTAATTCAAAGCGGTTGCTTTTGTTTTTTGTTTTTCCCTTTTATGCTGTGATTTTACCTCAATAACATCACTTGGTCTTGTGATATTATCTGCACGTACAAGCAAGCACGCACACACACAAAACAGACACAGGGAGAGACATATAGGCACATGGCGAGGGCTTAAATAAGCTAAATTAGTTTAATGTCAGACTCATCCACCAAACACGAGATTCTGTAAAATAAATGTCTAACAAAGATAGTAAGATATGTCCAACCCATGAACATTCACCTAGTCCTTCAGTACAACCGTTAAGGTTTGAAATTCTGCCCCCGCAAGCTCCTCCTCCTTAACGTGTTCCCAATCTGATGAGAACCCATCAGAGTAATCTGTAGGAAGCTGATTGCCAAACCTGCAGGTCTCAGGTGACTGAATTTCTTGATTATCTTCCAAATTTAGATGAAACTCCTTCAGATTGGACTTGTCCACAGTAGTGGAAGTGAGATGCTTCATGAAAGGGTCCATATCTACATCCAAATTTTTGCTCTCTGATGCAGTTCTCATGATTGTGCAATCAGGTCCACTCCTAGCAAATCCAACTCCATCTAAAAGTTGCCCTTCTGAACACACAGAACTTGAACTTTCAGCCCTAGAGTTGAGAATATGAAATCTAGCCATAACAGAAGCCTCAAAATCATTAGCCTTGATTTTGTCATGAATTGGAGAACCCTGTGAGAAATTATCTAGGTTTTGACTGTCTGTCACTCCAGATGCTAATTTCTTTGCTGAGTCAAGAGCTTGGCAAGCCTCAGAACTTAATAGCTCCTCTGTATTGGCAGTACTGATGCACGAATCGCCAAGCCGGGATTTGAGAACATGGAATCTGGCAAGAACAGAAGCCTCATAACCTTTGGCGTCCTTGTTTGTGCCAGAAACAAGAGAATCCTGGAGGAAACTATCTGGTTTTTGACTACCCTTCTCTTCAGGTGCTAATGTATTAGGCTTGTTCAAATCAGGAGAAAACTTGAAACCTGATGGTTCCTTTACATTGGCAGTATTTAAGACAGGCCAATCCTGCGCAGAATAATCAGGCTTTAGACCACTATTCACTTTGGTTGCAGAGTTCTGCTCTGTAGGAAGAACCTCCGGTTTTGATTGCTCCTCAATGCCTAATGCATTATCTAAGGCATGAGAAGAAGAATAATATTAGGTTAAACAAAATTCAGAACCAAATTTCCCGGGAAAATATTGATGACATTGAACAAATGGGTCACAATCAAAATGGTTAAAGATGCCAACCTATCTGCTTGTATGAATATTTCTCCATTTCAATCTTCATTTGATTATAACGAGCTTTGTAGTTGGTGGAACATAATGCAGCCTCCGCCTCAAGCCATAGATTTTTATATAGCAAAGTCTGTGACTCAGCTCCTTCCTCATCATCGAAATTCTCACTAAGAATCCTCTTTAGAGCCTATAAATCAAAAGTACACCAAAATAATCAAGTTCTCTTTTCCTACTACTTTATTCTGTTCCCTTTCTAGGAAAGGCAAATATTTCTTTTTGCCCTTAGATAGAAGAAACTAGATTTTTTAGCTGGGGATATTTGGGGAATGGGGATTCGAGCATGGAACCTCGACTTTATGGGAGGCCACCTAGACCAATTGTTCAATGAGTGCTTGTGTTAACAGAAAAAAATCTTTTAGTAATATATGATACAGCATAACATATAAAAGCACCTTATTCATGTTATCTTCTTTCATCATTTCTGCATCATCCTTGATGGGCAATGAATCTGCAAACTTCCAATGTTTACCAAACATGAAATGATGGTTCTTCACCTCTTGAACAAGTGGGTTTTCGAGCTCAACATTAGCACGCTCTGGTCCTACCTTGCTTGATTGGGGTCTCTCAAAACTTGCATTCTGAGAATAAATTGGTGACATACAAACAGTGTAATGCAGGACTAATCAAATAACCATCATATAGAATCAGCAAAAACCATCTTCTTTAACCAAAACATCAGGAGACCAAAACCACCAAGAGATACAAGATGAAGCCAAATAATGATCAAAACATTTTATGAATCACAAACAATGATACACTAAATAAGCACTAACAACTACAACTTAGATTACAATCACATCAAGTATATTATACTTCATTCTCTAAAATCAGATGGCGGGTTGGATCTCATACATGAAGGGACCCCATGCTAAACATTGCGGTTGTACAAAAAAATAGCTCAAGGAAAATTGCTGCTGCCATAATTTCAATATACATTTGCATCGAATATAAAATCTACTTGAAGTTCATAGCCACCAAATTCTCTTAGGAAGAACCTATCACATAAAATAATCAAGTCTTACATCTTCCAAATTTCAAGAAGCTTTTAGCATCATATCAAAAGCTTTCTTTTCTTTCCTTACTAGATGGTTATCTCAACAGATAAACAACAAAGATTTTTCTAACCTCTATCTTGATAATCTTCTCAACTCTGCTGGTTGACGTACCATAAGCAGTCTTGCAAGCAACATTACCATTGATTTTATTCCAGACATGTCACAGACAAACACTTAAAGACTAAAGTAGTTGCAAGGAAGGTATTTCTCAGGCTTTCAACTCAGTTCTCAATATACGAAAGGATTTTTGTAAGTAAGTATTCAGGACTTTGTTTGCTGTAGAAGGTATTTTACATGGAAAGGGTTAACTTACTATAATGGTCGGGAAAGATGGCTCAGTCAATTCACTAAATGTGTTTTTCTTCATGTACAATAGTGTTAGCTTCAGTCAGCGTATATTGTAGTAAGCTTGCAAAATGTGTTTTTTAACATGCATAACAGTGCAAGTTACAGTGACTTTGTCAGATTCTTATCTTCAATCAGTGAAGGTAATAGATTATTTAATTTGTAACTTATGCAACTCATCAAAAGAAAACAAGTTTTCAACCTATCACAGAACCAAGCATTATTCTTAAATTGAAGAAATCAAATCATACCTGCTGAACCTCAGGTGATTCTCTGGCACATTTAGAAGTGTATGGCTGGGGGAAGAGACATTCTTGCACAGGAATAACGTGTTCAGCATTCTTTAAAATACATGTATCAAGGTTACTAATCACATTTTTAAGGACATTGTGATCTTGCTCTTTCAATTCGCATGCATCATTCAAACAATGAAAGAGAAGCAATTCTGACAAATTATGCATAGTATCAATCAGCATGTGGACATTTATATTGGGAGTTGATGCTTTCCTAGCTGATTTTTTAGGCTCACTGGGTGAATCTTCTACAGAAGAAGGTGAAGACGGGGCATATCCTGAGGCATGAGATGTACCATATTCCGAGCATTCATTCACATTAAATCCAGCATCTCCACTACCTCCGCATAAATCATGATTTTTTTGAGATGTCAGTTTGTTTTCTCCTATCACTTGTTGCTCAGTATTAGAAGATCTAGACTCACAATCATAGATTGACTTGTTTGGTGGCACCCTGTTTTCCCTCACTTCAGAGAGGTCATCCAGATATTGAAGCCCACAATCACAGCTTCCCTTACACTGAGAAGGCTCAGCATTCACTGCAACATAGATTGACTTGTTTAGTGGCACACTGTTTTCCATGACTTCAGAGATGCTATCCAGATATTGAAGCCCACAATCACAGCTTGCTTTACACTGACAAGACCCAGCATCCACCGCAACATCTGAATTGAATTCTTCAGATCCAAAGTTCATTACTGGAAACTTCGTTGGAGGATCTGCCAATTTTCTTTCCTGATAGTCAATTTCATTGTGTATTTGATTGTTGTTTGAATTTTCAGAGGATATTTTCACATGATTGCCTGTATTAAGGAGGCAACTCTGAGGCCCTAGAAGATCAGAACCAAAATACTCTTCTGTTTTCTTCACATATATTGGATTCCGAGCTTCAGAAGCTTCAAAAGGAGAAACGTAAGAGCCTGGAGCTCCCTTCCAGCATGGTGAGTCTACGGCAGGATTACAACGATCTACACTGTCAAAAGATTTCGCAACAGAATTCACACCCTCATTAGTACGAAGTGTCAAACTTAAATTATCTGTAGTGACATGAGGATTTTGAAATCCACGTGCCGCTCCTGCTTTGAATATAAAATCCACAACATCTGCCGAAATACTCTTGTCTGAAAGTACTGCATTGCTTATTGAGGAAGTTGGTATAGGATCATTTCTCTGTAGTTGAGTATGGAGTTGACTTAAACCAAAGCAATCCAGCTGTCCAAGACTTGGCAGGGGATATGGCTCCTTATTAGAGAAATTATTGCCTCCAAGGTCTCTGTCAGCTACATCACTGTCAACATTCAAATCATAAATTGACCTTGTTATAGGTGCTGAAGACCCTGTATCAACCCATGATGGTTTATCATGCTGCCTCAAGTATTTGTTATGTGAACCACTAAATGACAAGTGATGGTTCCCTGAATCTCCAACTGATTTCAAGAGAGTGTCATAATGAGTTTCCAGGGACACCAAAGGGGATCCCTGAACAGATGTCCTTGAAAACTCAACTGGCATGGATTTGGATGTTTGCCACCAGCAAGATTTATCATCTAACTGGTCTGTGATGATAGGCACACCGTGTTTTTCCCAACCCATCATATTGGTGCTATGCTTCCCATTATTTGAGTCCATAGCATCTTGACATCCTGCATTAACAGATTAATTTTTAACATAGAAGATGGAAAGTTGATTTACCAGTTGCCACTTGGTTCATACAGCATTACTTTCTTTTCCTCATGTTGAAGACCATATCTTTCATGATTTACAGAATGAAATTTTTTTTATGCTGTTTTAGGAATATGATACAAGGAACAACAAAGGCTGCTTGGAGATAATAATAAAAAGGGGAAGACTGGCAGATCTTGTAAATAAAATATAAATTTACTATAATTGTGAATGCTATGTCATGGAGAGTGCCGTCAAACTATTGCACAGTGTTCATATTTAACCAATTTCTTCAAGAATGTCCATTTCAGTTTATTTTCAATAATGCTCTATAATTCAAATGAAGTAGACTAGAAAACAGTGAGACGGTGTTGATCTTATTGGTTGATCAGAAACCTCATTTAAACATATTCACACTAGTCTAAAAGCATTACTTTCAATGGGTCTTTCACACAGGAAAGCATTCCTTTTTCTTTCAAAAAAATATAATGATTCCCATCTTAATCCTATTATCCTCTCAGCCATCTTTCAGGGATTGCATACATAATCATTTGGTTGTTTGAATATTAAGGAGGAAAAAAAAAAGAACTATCAAAATCATTTTTTTTTCCCTTTTGTTAGTTATCTCACTCTAATATAAAAAAACTTTTCATGCCCTATGAACTATAATCACATAATAATTATTATCGTAAACTAAACAGAATTCCAAGGCAATATGGAAATTAGGTTCACTTTGGAAAAACAGTATTCAATGAATAAAAGGACAACCATGAAATGAAACAAAATAACACATGCAATAAATAAAATGAAGACATTGGACATCACCAAGAAACAAATTTTAAGCATAAACCCATCAATGGCATAAATTTCAGGTCATAGAAGAAAAGAGTAAATATACCTTGGTTCACAAGGTTTCCTTCAATAAATGAACCGGTAACATTAGCTTCCATTGAGCAGAAACTTTCCCCAAGTTCCACCTGTTTACTTTTACCTTGGTTGAACTCTGCAAACTGATTCCACGAGCCACCCTTCTGGCTGGAATATCCTATCTCAGATGATTTTTTAGCATAATCACTTAGAGATGATCCATCTAAGGTGGTATATCCAGCTGAGGAAGACCACGGATTATATGCCACAGAGGAACTACCATTATGAATTGGGGGCGAAATATGTGAAGGATAGTATGGTTGGGCTTCCACAAGACTTGCTTTTACGCTATTAGAGCATTGATCAGAAGCAAACGAGTCCTTAAAAGCCTCACCCGGAGAGTTAAAATGAGGCAATTGGGTATTGGGTTGGTCTATAATTTGCAAGACTGAGTATCCATATGCCTTTGAAGAAGGTGTTGAATCCAATTCTTTGACGGGATTAGAAAAGAAATCATACCCATAAGCTCGAGAGTGAACAGGGAAGTGATTGGAAGTGATAGCATCTGCGGATTCTGCTAAATCCACATATGGGGCTGAAACATCCTTGGAAGGGGATCGATTAACACTAAATGGTGGAGCAAAAGCTGATAAATTTGAGGAAGATGATGAATGATATACCCAGTCATTATAAGAGCCAACAGCCTTCATCGCTTAAATTAAGCTCAGATAAGCGATTGATTAAGCTGATCAAAACCCAAAAAAATTAACATCAACGGAAGAAACAACCATCAAAGCAATAAATAATGGTAGAATTGTATATAATTATGCAATTTGAAGTATATCAGAATTCAACAGAATTCAGATGAAATTTTATAACAGGAGGCAACGATTGTGCATGAAATTGCAAAGAAAAACTCGAAAAATTGAATATTGATATTATACCAGAAGCCAAACGCCGAAGACCATGCGAGAAACAAGTGAGAGAGAGCTGTGAGTGTCGTGACCGTCGTCTTTGGTTTCGCCTTCGGAGAGAAGGAAGCGCTGAAGAAGTTGAAGTCTGTTTCTGACTCATTAGCCGAATAATTTATTTTTTTTAAAAAAAAAAGAAAAAAGAAATCGTCTATTGGTTTCTCCTTTAGATAAATTGCAACGAAACCCTTAAAATTGAGCAGAATTTATTTTGACCTAATTTACTAGGACAAATTATAGATATGGTCCAGATTTTTTTTTGACTTTGTCACTATCATCCTTAGACTTCGACTTTAGTCAAGTTTTTGTACTTATTAATTAAGATTTCAATCTCAATTCACTTAAGGGTTTGTTTTGATCATTAAATTGAAATTCAATTTTAGAACTTTTATGCAATTTTTTTTTTGGTTGTACAAGAGGGGAAAAAGAAAGAAAAACTACCTATATATAAAAAAAAGGAACTCCCATAAAATTCACAAGTAGTATCAACTCAATTGTGGTTTATCTCTAACTAGAGTTTATTTGAGAACTATAACTATAATATTAGCTATGTTTTGCAGATAATTCTAATATTTTATAATACATCAATAATTATATTTTTTTTACAAAAAATAATTATATTATTATAATTATAATTTAGATGATTAATATTGGCAGTTGCAGTTAATAATGTTTGATGTTGGGCATCATGATAAATTGGTGGTTGCTGTTGATGATGGGATTCTTCCATGAGATGACTTATTTTAGAGTATTTTTCATAAAAACTAAGAAATAATTTTATTTTTTTTTACTTTGGATACGATTTTAAATTTAAATACAAAACTTATAAACTCTAAAAAAAAGTTTTTAATTACATAAAATCATTGTTACAATCGAAATTCAATTATAAATATCCTAAAGACTCAATTTACCTCAACTCCATTTGGAGTCCATTTCATGTGATTAAAAATTATACGGTAATCTCTCAATCAAACTAAAATCTCATTCATATATAATGAATTTGTTAAAAAAAAAAGAGTGTAAAAACAATATTTTCTTTAATTGTAGAAAAACTAAAAGAAATTGAATGGTAAATGATGATGATGATGATGATGGTAACAACATGCTCTAGGACTAGTATGTCATTGGTTGGATAACTTGGATTCTGGTAAACAGGCTTGTGATGGTTCCTGGATAGTCTATTGCCTTTTCCATCTTTTTTGTTAGGAAAATGGGAGAAAAAGGCTTCAATATTGGGCTTCAAATTTTTAATAGACGGAGGAGTATCCATTATCCAACTAATCGAGTGTAACAAGAGCTCTTAAGAGTAAGACTGTCTTTTCGTTAAAAAGAGTACTGAGTTAGTGGATTCTCACTTGAAAAAAACAGGGATATTTGATCTGCTCTTACGGATAAGAAAAAGGTACTATTTTTCAAGATACATATGGATAATAATTAACTTCATTTCGGTGGCACATGCTTCATAAATCAAACTCAGACACCACTTAAATAATTGAACTATGTATGTGGCTCTAAGTTTTCTTATGTCCTTTGAGTGTCCTTTTCTTCCTCCACATCGTATAATTGCTTTTCTCTGTTTCCTTCTTTACCTTCTTGGTGACGCTATCTATATAATCTTTGCAAAGATAATATGGACCATAAAAGGGAGTGACCTATCTAATCATAGCCTTTTGTAGAAGGAAATGCCAAGAGAATAAGGTGAGGTCCCAGCGAAATTGTCTTGTTAGATGAATGTGAAATGGCTCTCAACACCCTATAATTGACTTTTTATCATTATTATTATTTTGGTGGGCATTCATCATTAGCTTATTGACATTCATAATCAGCTTGATTGGGTAGTCAGGTGCAAAGCATACATCTGGAAATACCCAATGAACTTTGTAGCTTTTTTCTTAGTTCTTTCTCAAATGCTGAAAGAAGAGGATTAGCTTACAAAAGGGCAAAAACAAAAAAGAAAAAAAAAATGATGTAAAATACATGTTTTGATAGCCCAAGTACTGCTTTTTTCTTATAAAGTACCTTTCTTTCTTGGGATTATTTTGAAAATTTTAATGAGTAGCTTTATTCATGATTGAATTCTGTCAATAGAATGAGGTTTACATTTGCAGAAACTCATTGCTCTATTTTGTAGTTCCCTTGATAATGAATGTTGCTTGTTAATTCCATTCTACATTCAATTTTATTGGCATATTTAAGCTTCTACAACTATAATTGATTCAAGATAGGGAAAAATTGAAGAATGTCAGATAACCAAAGCTTGAAGGAATGAAGGGATTATTTTTTCTAGTCTCTGCCATAATTACATATCAAATGCAACACAGGATAACATGCCCTCCAAAGAAAACCTCTCCTCACAGATTGAAATAATGCAATAAATACCCCAAAAATAAATGCAAAACCCAGAAAAAAAAATTTGATGTCCTAGAAAATAGAAACCCAGTTGCTATTCTGAAAACTAGAAGTAAAGGAGAAAAGAAGAGTCTGAAGAAGACCCGGCTGCAGAAACAAAACGAAGGTTTCTGAGACTACTAAAACCTATGCTACGCCGCCGTGGTAGGAGGTGCTCCGTCACCCTTGTCAGAGCCGCCATGTATTCCCCCAATATCTCCGTCATGCTCACCACCATTATCATCTTCTTTCTTCTTTCTCTCTTTGTTTCTCTGTTAAAGTTGAGAACTTTTCAGAGAGGAAACTTGAAAGGCTCTTTTTGTATCTGGCTCTGGTAGTTATAACGTGTGGACTATGAAATTTGGGGAGAGATAGTGATGCCATATATATATAAAGGGAGAGAGATTAGGCAAAAGGGTTTGAATTTGGCACTTTCTGGTTTATGTGACAAGGGAATTGAAACAATTTTATGTGATAATTACAACTATAATAATATAATAATGATTCNGGAGAGATAGTGGTGCCATATATATATAAAGGGAGAGAGATTAGGCAAAAGGGTTTGAATTTGGCACTTTCTGGTTTATGTGACAAGGGAATTGAAACAATTTTATGTGATAATTACAACTATAATAATATAATAATGATTCCTTTCCTATCCTATCCAAAGGGAATTGGATGACTTAGTTACGCGTAAATGGTAATCATCATGGAGACAATTAATTAAATTAACCACGTTTTGTATGGCTTTGTGTGGTCGCATCAAAACTTTTCAAGAGCTGATCTGGTTTGAACCTATTGATGAGAAATATTGAAGAACATGGAGTGGCTTCAAAGCATTGAACTTCAAAAAAGAAAAAGGGTGTTTGGTAGATGCATGCTTTGGTTTTATCAGGCGGGATTGGAAAAATGGCACGTGATCTGGCTAGCTCATGTTTCCCAACACATGGGTTGGGCAGAACTAAAATTTCACCTATAAACTGTGTTCTAATTTGACTGTTTTATTGTGGTAGAGATGCTTGGAGATAAAAATGAAATGTGAGCATGAAGGTACTTGAAATAGGATGAATACTGTAGATGAAATCATCAGAGTTCCATTACTATATAGCAGCAGAGAAAGAAATATGAAACAAAAGTGATATGTAACTAACATAACCCACGATAGTCTTAGCAGTGGAATTCAATGTATCTTCAAGAGCACATTACTTACCTTAATAAGCCTCCAAATATATGATAGTGATTGTTCTAACATAATATATACTAGGTAGGTGCAGATTCTCATTCTGATCTTTTGAGGTAAGATTCAATGAAGGAACCACCAAAATTGCAAGGACAACAAGAAAGCCCAAATGCTTGAACAAGCAGCTATATACAAGTTAGATTGGGAATGCATTTGTTCCCAAATTTACACTCAATTTAAACAACAAGGCACTTATTCCTCTCTTCCATTCAGCACTTTTCCTTTTTTTGGTTAGAAAGAGTATGATCTAGTGAAGGCTTTCTTCATTAAAGCCTTCTTCAGTACTTCCAACCTTAGAGATGCTTTCAAACTTAAAGATCGAACCCTCATTAATGTTAGAGAGGGCTTAGAATCCTTATGAGGAAGTGGTCGTGGTGGAGATGATGGTGATTGTGAAATTGAATCCTCTAATGCAACATTATCTTCTGGGTTCCAAAAACGAGCTTCCTTTCTCTTGCTCCTTACAGTTGCTAGCACATCATATTTGTTGCAAATTCCCCAAACAGTCACTTTTTGTTGACTGTAATCCACGTTTACTGAGTATATACCTGCCATGAACGCAAATTTAGTCAGTAATTTAGCAATATACAGCTTAAAGATGCATCAAAACTCAAAAGAAAATCACAAATTTAAAGTGAATATTTCTATTTTGGGTCGTCGGCAAGAGTGTCATTGAGTCCCTTCACTACTACCTTTAAAGGAGGTTTCACTATTTATCAACAGTATTGGTGTCACCGAAAGTGATACAAATATAGGCCCAAAATTAAAGGGAAAAACTCAATGACTCATCCTAGAAAGGTATTCTAGACAAGCACTAGAATTCAAAGTGTGCATGAACATGAAGTGTTCGGCTACAATTGTTCTTTTGTATCTAGCATTTTCTGGTTTGTTAGGCATGCGCGTATACTTTTGTGGCTTTAGGGAAATATACAGAATCCCTCAGCTTTTGAGTTGAATTTACCCAAACAAACAACTAAAAGGTTGCTCTCCACAAATTATTGTGACTCAAATTTTTAAGATCAAAATCTGAATAAAATTTATATTCTTAATGAATGTTTTATTTGTTTCATTTTATTCAGGGATCAATTGGATAAAAATTAATTTCATAGTACAATGATGGCTAGTTAATGCACAAATCTAGCAAGATTGAATTTTTTGAATCATAGCCAAGAAACTTAAATGGGCGTTCAATGAACCCAAATATCAAAGCTTATGAACTTGGCAAGCGCACGTCAAGTCTTGGCGTATGTGGCAGAATATGCAATCTCAAGAAACTTGTACATGACCCACTAAAGAATGAACCACAAAAATTATAATAAAAAAAAACTACAGTAGTCTTGAAAACTATATATGCCATAAATTGAGAGAGACAAGAACGTGTTCATGACACAGATGGTTGTTGATATGTCAAATTAAACTATAGTATTGAAAACTATACCAAAAATGCTGTTTTTACCTTTGAGATGGGATAAGGTTTTCTTTACTTTCTTCTCGCATCCATAAGAATACAGAGGAACCATCATCTCAACATACTGTGCCTCCACAATATTCTTGTAAGCTGGGACAATTTGCATGTTTTCCATTCTTGATCTTCTTAGTCAATGTTTTCAGCTGCTTGTTATCTTATGGATATGTCCAAGCCTTATATATACAAGGTCTTTGCTCTTTGTTCAGTACATGGATCATGCTTAGTTAGGCTCATACCACGAGATTCTCTTTAAAAAAGAAGCCTACTATCTAATCTTTCTTCTACTTTTTCTTCTTTTACTTACATCTTTCTCATGATGTTGGCTGCTTCAGTTAGATTAAGAGGATTAGGGCCATTATGCAATGAAAGTTACTGCCTTTGATTAAGGAAATCTAGTCTTGCTTTAAAATGGGGGTGTGGGGTGGTGACATGGATGAGTGCAAAGTTGTGTCAGCAACTCTCTGTTGGTAGCCAAAAGTGGATACATTGTATTCTCCTTTTCATTGGGAATTGGAGAGTTTTGGAGTTTGGCTCCCATGTGGGTTTTGTTTGTTTACTTACGAAAGAAGTTAAATTTGAGGAATTTGGAACTTGAGCAACTTAATTTATTAAGTAAGGGTTATAATAGCCTTGTAGTTTTGTAGAACATGATCATTAAGCTTTTATTGATTGTGTGTTAGAAATTTGAAGTTTTAATTATGCAGAAAGGACATGAAGGAACCACCACTTTACGCACTAATCATCGATTGAATCGCCATGCACATGCATGTGTCATATCCTTTGCTTTGTCATGAAAGCCACAAGCAGAAAACCAAAGGGAAACACCTAAGATGCAAACATAAACATATGGCAAACAACTTTCAAATAAGGCATTCGATGCCTGCTTTAACTTGAATCATATGCTGTTAATGCATTAAAAAATTGCAGAATTAGCAATGGTCAATGTGAAATTTTATAAGAAATCCCAGTAATTACTGCAAGAACAAGCTCCTCGATTTATAAAACTTCCGAGTAGGTGGAATCAAACATTGAAACTGAATATATAAACATTAATCATTCAATTTCTTATGCTATAGTTTTCAGTGCACCGATATCCTCTAGATAATAATTAACTACATTTTCTTAACTGTACATTGGAGTGTAGATATGCAATTAGATTTAACTCTGACTCCTTTTGGTTACTGTTGTATTCTCTGTCCATTGTAGAGATCACGTAAGTATAAACACATCCACATCAAGCCAACGTAGCAGCATATGGACAAAAAAATATGGCTAAGGTTGATGCTTTTTTTTCTTACCCAACAAGAGTTGTTGAACTATCTCAAATAGTCAATAAAAAGTAGCTCGTTTTTGAAAACTTTATTTGCCCAAAGAATAATTAGTCAAGAAAGTTGTCCCATGCTTTATTTATCTCGCAAAGAAAGCTGTGCAGTATTCTTTGCTAAAATCTACTTTTTATTTTATCAGAAAATATTGATATCTAACATTATAATGCAAGATTAATATATCAAATTAACGTCTCCCAAACCAGTTTCCTAATTTAAGTGGGTGTGAATCATTTCTAGTTTTTGATCTGTTTCTTGTGCTTAAGTAGCTAGCTTTATCTTCAATGCCTCACCCACACTCACTTTGTCTTCCACTTTGGAGAATCCCAGGAGAGTGATCAATGACAATTGTGACGATGTAGTGTATGAGACAAGAGAGGAATTAGATGGTAATTAGAAATCAAATGGGTCCCAATGAGGTGGATTTGGTGTCTCATTAGATGACTCAGATCTCATATTGAATGGGACCCCACTCACCATGTGAAACCCACACCTCTGATTTCTGTGAAGGAATCTCTATTCTTCTAATTCACCTACTATATTTGCTCTCTTCACATATGCCATCCACATTAATTAAGCAACCAAGAGATGCTTTGCTTAAGAGTACTCCATACTTAGATAATATTAATATTAATATATATATATACACAAATTTTCACATCAAATCTACAAATTACATAGTTTCCTGATTTCAATTCAAGTAATTATACTTTAATTTTTTAAATTAAATTCAAATTTATCATATGACAATTTACATATTTATGTAATTAAAGATTATAAAAATATTATTTCTTAACATCCTAAAACACAAGGATTTGTGAGAGTAGTGGTTGAGATTGTTAAATAGGCATAAATAATCTCAGCATCTATAATAAAATACCATAAGAGTTCTAAGATTTTGTGCCAAGAGTTCGTTTAATTTTTACAATGTTTTGAATTTAATAATTTATTTGTCTAAATCTTTTATATATGAAATAAGGAGCTCTCGGTGCATCTTCACATAGGTGTGAACTAAAATTTCAGTACTGGATGAGGTCTTGGAATGGGATCTCTGTCATTCTTTCGGCTTTCCTTTTCTGTGTCTTTCCCCAGAAATCAAATTGGAATCTTTTATCTAATGGTATGAGAATAGAAAGGGCAATTTCTCCCTAAAGATTCATAAAAGTAGGCAGCTGCACATTTTCCATTTGTCAGACTCTTTAAATGGAATCTTTCACTCTTTTTATCCTTAGTACAGAAATAGGAATCCAAAAGGATTTGTAACACTTGTGGTTTCCTCCATGCTATCTATATCATCAATTTCATTTACATAATTACCAGTTTATCAATCTGACTATTAAAGTGATGAATATAATATCAAAATAATTGTAATGCAACTCTTATATTCATATATAATTATAAAAAACTATACAAATACAAAATTCGATTAGCCCTAGCTAGTTAGACTAGAATATTACTTATGAAACACATACAATTATTCATAAAAAAAAAAAAATTATGCAATTATATTGCAAGTGATATTATTTAATTAATTAATTAACAAGGGTGTGTACAATATTGATTTGTTATTAGTATAAAATAAAATATCTAGATACAGAAGATTTTATTATTAATAAACTTAGGAGTATGTGATTTCCATTTGACACAGCCCACCAACCCAGCTCTAAAATTTCCCTCATTGGTGGTACTTACAAACTAGTTTGAACTCTTTTCTTTTTCTCTCAATGACCATTAAATTTTTCTCTTTTTTATGAAATGCAACATGCATTGGGATTTTCATCACTGAATAGCTGAGGAGGTGGGATTCGTTCAATCACGTAGAGTGGCTGGTAATAGTACATCATCCTCTTCATGTATTCCTCCTCAAGGTTAACCACCACAGCTTGATCAGCACCTTCTTCACCACCCTTTTCTTCTTCTTTCTTATCTTCACCACTCCCTTGATCACCCTCTTCTTTCTTGGGTTCCTCTGCTGGTTTCTCCTCTTCTTTCTTCTCTGCATTTTCTTCTTTTTTCTCTTCAGGTTTTGCCTCTTCTGCTGGTTTCTCACCTTCTTTGTTTTCTTCTTTCTTTTCTGGTTCAGGCTCTGGTTGTGGCACTATTTTGGCTTGCTTTTTGGTGCGTCTATAGACATAATCCACTAGCTTTTGTGCATCCATAGTTCCTGTCACAATAACCTTCCCTGTGCTAAGCTCTGTCGCTGTTGTTTGCACTCCTACATAATTAAAGCATAGTTGCACATTTATTACAAATATGACAAAAAAATTAAACACACTTTTTACAAATATTTAGCTCAAACCTAAAAGGATGTGACTAAGAAAACCAATTTTAGGCATGGAATATGCATGATCATCATTCTTGAGTCATGCATAATGAGCATGATTAGTTCTCATAACCAACCAGTTCATGGTTGAAACATGCGTCAAGGAATCCTAAAAGCCACACGTCGTTTCAATACTTTTTTAGGTGGCAAAATTTTACCTTCACATGTACATTCTTGTAGAAACACCCCCCTAACCCCATTATTTTCACTCTCTTTTTCAAGTGCAGTCTGATGCAGGACATGGACTAATAAGAGGTCTAAATCAAATCATCACCAACAATTTTAATTATTGCATGCATGCCACGTCAAAGGGCCCACCATCTGATTTGGCAATCTGGGTGGGTACAAGACAAAAGGGTGGACATGCCCAAATTCAGGAAAGATGATGCATCCTTTATGGGATTCCTTTCTAACATTTTGTTTTCTTTCTTTCTTTTTTTTCCCCTAAAATTCTAAGCTTTTCTTGTTAGTTCATGAAGTTTGTTAGTCACAATCACAAAACTGACAGTAACCATTCCCCACTAATTAAGTAATGTTTACTCTTTTTTACTCATTTATGTATTTCTATTTTCCCAATTTACATTGAGATACATAAAATGGTACCTCTCATTTTGAGTATCTTTCTCTTGAGCTGCTCAGCACAAGCCTCACAATGCATGTTTACATTAAGCTCAACAGTTACTGGTCCACTAACCTGGAACAGCAAAGAGTTAACAATTGTTGATTAACTATCTGCATATAATTAGCTTTTCTTTCTGTACCAGAAAAAGAAGTAAATTGTAAAATTTTATGGCACCTGGGAGGTAACAACTTCTGGTATAGGCTCTCCTTCGGCAGCAGGCAATGGAGATATAACTCTGGCTCTCCTCTTTGTTTTCTTGGTTATTTTTGTGCAGATTGCCTGAGGCTCCACGATTCCCTTTATGGTCACTTCATTCTTAGCCATATCAATTACCACTCCCTCAACTCCTGTTGAACATTTGCACAAATGAAAGTGAGTGAAAACTGTACATGGACCACATGCATGCATAGAATTAGAGGGAAAGAAAAGATTGATATAGATTTGGACCTCTCATTTTCATGATAGATTTCTCAATTTTCTTGGCACATCCCACACAATGCAGGTCCACAAACAGCACACAAGGTGCTGGTGGTTTTGGCTCTTCCTTCTTCTCCTCCTCTGCTGGCTTTTCCTCTGCTTTCTCTTCTTTCTTCTCCTCTGTTGGCTTTTCCTCTGGCTTTGCCCCTGCCTCTGCCTCTGCCTTGGGTTGCTCCTATATATCCAATAAAGAAAAATGAACAAAACCAATAAGTACTAAAACTAAAACAGACCCAATTAGCCATGAAAAATTCATAATTCTAAGCAACCAAACTCAAGTCACTGAAGAAAGCAGAATGCCAAATGAAGGTTCACCTGCTTAGCTTCCTCACCCATTTGCTCTAAGAATCAAAATGAGAATTCGGATGTGGGGAAAAAAAATCTTGGAGATACAAGAGATGGAGAGGGTTAAGAAGTGAAGAGAAGAGAGTGATATTATAACGAAGGAAGGAGTTGGCGTATAATAGATGGACGGTGGATGATTAGCAATATAAAGCTAAACAGAGTGATTCCAGAGCACATGCAGTGCCACTAAGTGTAGCAAGAACCTCTTAGATTAATATTTTTTTTTGGAATTCTTTTCAATCTTCAAGGGTGAAGTAGAAAGGGGAGGTAACCAGTGGAGCAGGGTTAGCAGATTTATAGAGAGAAGGAGAGGTTATGGTATGGTGAGTGGCGAGGGCAAGAGGGAAAGAGAGAGAGAAAGAAAAACGAGAGAAAGAAACAAAGGTGACATTGAATATGATAATACTTCCATTGGGCACCGACTGGTAGATTTTGCACATCTAGGTGCTTAAGTGTCACTCTGTCAGACATGCATGCCATATGTGTAAGCCTACCCCCTCCCTAGGACAACCTGGAAAACCACCTAGTTTTGTGTTCTTAACACTCTACTACCTGTGCTTCTCTCGTGTAGGCACATACACCCCTTACCAATTAACCTTAACCATTTCTCAACATCATGTAATTACTATATTTATTAAGCAATGGACCACTCAAATTCACAAAATATAACCTTTTTTGTTTAATTTTTTTTTATAGTTAGATAGATAAAAATAATTTTTTTAGTTAAAAATTTTAATTTTTTTAGAGATGTATATTTATGTATTATTTATTCAATTTTAGATTCACAATTTTATATAATTGTGTAAATAATTTCATTTAAGTTCAAATAAATAAAATCAGTTGAACTTTAATGAAAATTTTCTTTTCTAATAATGGAGAAGTTTGAATTAAAACTTGTTATAAAATATTTAAAATTCTTCCTACTAGATCACGTGTAAGAGTTTTCAGATGAAATTTATTGCTCACTCACCATGTAGTATAAGATTCTCTAAATGTGTATACATTAAAAATTTATTAGTGTATTACTCTTATTAATTAAATTGGAAGTTGGATCATGTTTATGCAGTTAACAAGGGTGGCAGAGGCAGTGACATAAACTTGCTTTGGTGTGAGGATCTAACATAAGTCCAAGGAAGAATTATAACTTATTTACTTTGGTAAAAGCGGTTGATTAATCTAATATTGTTGAGAATCTTTCTCTCCTAACAATATAACTGCAGCCATTTTAAACTATTAGCTCAGTTTGATATCAGAAAAATTGACGTTTTTTCACTTTTTTCTTTTTCATTTTCTTGCTGATCAAACATTCTTCCCCTATTAACTATCATACTCACACACAAAGCTTGCTTATGAGAGAAATCAATTTGTCCAAAGATTTGTTTATCCCACCTAAACTAAAACTTGGAATAATTTGATGGAAGAGAAAGTGTCCAAGCAAGTGAGTCAGACCTCATGACCAACACCACAGATTTATTATATATGTGATTTCTTAAAGAAGAGATAAAGCATTTGCTTTGTACATGAATTTAGACCTTAAAGTGAGATATAGATGTTCATATATAAAAGATTGAAGTTTTGGATCAAATGAGCCAGATGTCATGAGCAGGATCACAGAAAAATTGTGATTTCTTGAAGAAGAGATCAACTAATTGAGCACTTTTACTTCCTACACGAATTAGACCTTAAGCAACGCATTTCCCATTTTCATGACCTTGTGATTGGGATGGGTGAAACGTGGGGATCCCAAAATGTGTAACGTTGATTGCCACATGGGATGTTAGTTAACTTTCTATCACAAACCATAATCTTGTCTATTTTTCTTTTCACATTTCCTTTCAGTTGCACTAGTTTGGACAATGAAATGGTAATCGCTAGTTTTGAATTTGCCTATCAACTCCCTCTTTCCCTATTAGATATAGTGACTAATCCTACATACCAAAAAGTGATGGGGCAAATTCTTCATATATAGAGCATTGATGGGACTGTAATATGAGATTGGTAGGTATTTAAAATATTGAAATATTTAATCAAAATGATTTGTGATTAAGTGATATTAAAATTATGTTAGCATGATTGTATGTATTTCTGTACCAAACTATAGTTACTATACTATCATTATATAAGAATTGGTTTGGTAGATTTCTCCTTCAATCATATCAAAGCCAACCAGGCCCTTTTGAAGGAACCCGGAAAACCAATCTTCCCTAAACAGGTTTGTTGTCAAATGCTCATTAGAAAAGTTGTTGACTTGATTATTGCATATTTAAAGAGAAATGAAGAAAGAAGAAGCTCAATTTACTAGGTTCATGTAGTGACACATGTGGTGATGACTCAGCTAGGGCACTAACAGAAGAGCCCCTTTTACCCCCTATGGTTAATTTGGTGGGAGATCTCAACCACTAAATTCCAAAAGATGGATAAATTCCACCAACCAACACATCTTGTGGCTGATGCAGAGTTTAGTAAAATCCAGCCAAAAAGACTGCAACCCCAAGAGAATTTAGGTTGACCGAAGTTTATTAGCTTTAATTCTCCTTTTAAAAATAATAATAAAGGGAAAAGGAGATTTTGATCATGTGATAAAGAATTGTCCAAATGTTGAAAGGGAGAGTGGTTACGTGATTCTGATCAAGGTGGTGGCCCTTGTGTTGTTGGGTTGGCCGGCTAAGAACATGCATTGGTTGCTTAGCTTAGTTAGTAAAGCGAATCATAATCAACCACCCAATCTCCTTTTCCTAGTACAAAACATAATTTAGAATTGTATTCTTCCCACACTAATTAAACTCATACTCATACTAATCAAAACAGTTAGTAATATCTGACTTAACATAACAAAATTAAAATAAAATATGGTTAAATTTAAAGTCCATTGATTCTATAAATATATGAGTTAAATATCTTTTTTATTCTTAAATTATTTTTTAAATATCAATTTAGTATCTAATTTATTTTTTGTGTCACTTTAATCCTTAAATAATCACTCTACATATCAAGTCAATTCTTTTAAACGATTATTTTTTGTGTTACAGATGATTGATTTGATGAATAATGTAGTTATTCGAAGATTAAAGTAACATAAAAAATAAATTAATGATTAAAATGACATTTAAAAAATAATTTAAGAATAAAATTTTTATTTTATTCTAAATATATAATAGTGAGAGCATGTTACTTATATATGCAAATATTTACTATTCATGATTGCATTATCATATCTCTTGGCTTCCTGTCATTTGCTGAACAGTGTGATTGCTTTCTAGGGCCTAACTCATATTCAGCTTGTGAAAAAGTAACCCAGTGGGAATAGTCCATTTGTCAACTTCATTATTTACAGTTAAAAGGCCAAACAGAAAGATTAAAGATCGTAAAGAAGGATCAGGTTTATGGGTACCCTCAAGGGATAATGGGCATCACTGTATTGTAGCTATCAGGTTTTGGATCACTGAATTATGCAAAATTCTTGAAGTTCTCTTTAAGTCTTAATCATTGAAGTGTCTCGTAATAGGACCTTCCATATTCTTGTGTTCTATATCTTTAAGCAAGAAAAGTGGAATGCTTGCCATTTATATTACAAAATAATGCAGAATATGATATATTGAGAATTATGGACCCTGCTAGGTATGCAAAATGTCTTCTGCTTCTCTGCTTACGGTTTTTTTTTTTTTTTTTTTTTTTTTNTTTTCTTTTTTTCTCTATTGCTCTAGGCATGTGAACTTTGAATGCTTTGTAGCCAGGATCTTTCATTTCCATATGATTGCTTGTTAGAAATCTCCACCACCTAAAACATTGAAAAAATGTGTAAATCATTGAGCAATAATGTAGTTGATGTTTGCAGATATAAGTACGAATACATCATATTATTACATGAGAAATATGAAAAGCATTATTGAAGAATCTAAGGGAACATGAATTCATTATTAGCATTATTGAGAATCGGCCATCTACTTGTTAGTTCTTTACAGAAACACCAAGAAAAAGAAATGAGGGATAAACAATGGATAACTACTGCATTTAAATCCATGTGTACTTGTTCACCATTAATAAAGATTTAGTCTATCTATTTACACATTATTTTAATTGCACATCATTTTGTATTTGTATACATGTCTGCATTTAAATTAAGATTTCATTCAAATTTTGATAACTCAAATATTGCACGTCAGTGTGGTGTGCAACGAACATTTTTTTTTTTGAAAGACTTATTGCCAAGATGGCATTTCCTCACTAAACCTCAAAATGGTTGATCTGAATTGGAACTAATTAGATCTTTTAAATATACGAATCTAAGCATGGACTTTGTTAAAGTAAGAATATCTCACAATGTAGAAAAGACGAAGCACATATACTTTTTGACAACCCTGCAACCCATAAAATGATTCTGGCAAATGCTGCATCTTTTAATCTGGAACATACAAGCATTAATATGAAAAGAAAAATGAATTTATGAATAGAAGAGCAATGCTGTTGTATTTAATATTAATGTCGAGTACATTGTTTGACCTAAAGAGGAACCTAATAACAATTCAAAACGTATTAGATGGTAGGAGAGAGATACTAAAGGTATGGACATGCCATGCACTGAGTAAAGAATATACTTTTGTGATCTAACAGGGGACATGTCCTAGAGTACATTCAAAATGGACTACTTTTGAAGCATGTCTCACCTTGATGTATCAGTGGGTAATGTGGGACTTTTCTGGGTGAGAAAAAGAGAAATAATGTGAAGGAATTGAATTTGATATATTGAGTGCAATGAACGTATGGGAAGGCACATGGGTGTGAGTCTCTTTCTTCGTCCCTCATGTTTTTCCCTTAACCTTTTGTCTTTTTATCCAGGTCACTATATAAATTCTTATATCCTAATTACAGTTTGGTTTCATTATTTCGATTCCTCCCAGATCTGAGTAGTTTTATGAGTAAAACTCGACTTGATTAGATGAACATTTTATCAAACAACAATTACTGTGCTAAAAATCTCAGAAACCATGTTGGCTAAAATTGTTACCCAAGTTATAAAGTCCATAAATATTTTTAAAAAATAACATAATTACCGTAATTTTATATTTTTGAATTTTTGAATTTTTTTGATTATATAAGAGCACAATGCACTAAAAAAAAATATAATATTACACCATAAAATAAAACCTTGACATCAAACACTCATCTTCTTAAATCAACAAATCATTGGAAATATTATTATTACGTGGTGACGGCACTCCAAGATAGCAAGAGCTGAATATTTACACATCTCTCCTCAGCAGGGGAAAAAAAAAAAGTCTATATCTTTACACATCTCTCAGGAAAAGAGATGTATGAGTGCATGCAGCTCCAGTTTACTGGTAGGATTACTGAACAGAGGAGTGTTGGAGCTTATGCTTGTCTAAATACAAATCAGCAATAGCAGTGTGCAACGCTGCCCCTATTGGAAGGACTTGCTCATCAAGAAAGAAAAAAGGGGAGTGTGGAGAGTGAATTGCTCCCATTTTCTCATTTCTTATTCCAATATGAAACATGACTCCCGGAACCAGTTCTTGATAAAATGCAAAATCTTCGCCTGCCATTACCCTCTCGAACTCCTTGACATTTTCTGGACCAAGCACAAGTTGGCCAACCCTTTCCACATGCAGGTGTAAGTTCTTGTCATTCACCACAGCTGGATATGGTTTGTGCTGCTCTTCTTTCATATTAATATATGCATTACATCTGTGCACAGCTGCTTGTTCTTTAATAACCTGCAAAATTATCGCTAAATACATAAGCTTAACTCACCATTAAGAAGATCTGTATTGTGTGAATCGCAATTTAAGGACAGTTAGGCATGCATTCAAAGACAGAGAACCATGGATATGAAATCGCAGAGTAGATTGGCCTATTGCTTCACCTTTTTTCTTTTTTAAAAAATTCCAAAGCAAGGATGCAAAAGAAAATGTGTTATTGAGAAAAAGAAAACAAATAAATGCCATAACTGAACATTCAAACAGGCTTTCTACACATGGTTAACTCCATTCCGGGAGTAGCTATCAACATTTTCAGGTTTGTTTGGATCCTTTTTCCTAACAAAAGGGAAACATACTTTTATGACATGTACATTTAAAAAAAAATTGCAACTTGGCAAGGATCAAAGGGAATGAATTAGATGGCGTAACCGAAATGATTATGCAGACTATACATCAGTGTGGCTAACGCTGACCATAGAGGATAATAAACTCATTGGAGTTTCTCATTGATAGCAATCATGTTTAAAGAAGTTATTGTGCATACGTATACCTCCTTGAATCGCTGCATGAGATGGTACAAACCTTCAGTTGTCTGACTTCTCAGAGTACCCCCGAATTCAACGTGAGAAGGAATCACATTTAATGCAGTCCCACCATTGATATAAGTTACTGATACCACCTTTAGCAAAGAATTCATTGTCAGCATTACATCATAATTGAAGCTTTTTCCGATGCCAAAAGAGAAAATCCCAGGAAGAAAAGAGTAAACACATAGATAGGCTCAGAAAGATGGTCTTAAATGGGTTTAAAAATTTCTAATACTATGGATGAATATATTCTTAAAAAAACAGAACATGATAGCAGCTACAATATCACAAGATCAGATAGAGCTTAGGGCATACTTGACTATGGAGGGGATCAGTTTCTCTTGAGACGAGTTGTTGAATAGCCAATATTGCAAATGATGCAGCCAGTACTGGATCCACATGTTTGTGTGGTGCTGCAGCATGCCCTCCTTGTCCTACTATTTTTGCCTCAAATATGCATCCAGCAGCTGCGACTGGCCCTGCAGCGGACGCTATGGTTCCTGTGGGATTTTTAAAATCGACATGCATGCCAAATATTGCTTCAGCGCCTTGTAGAGCTCCTTCTTTTATCATTTCAGAGGCACCACCAGCTCCCTCCTCACCAGGTTGGAAAAGAAGTTTCACAGTACCCTTCAACACCAAAAAATAAGGAGTAAGGTCTTTAAATAACAGATTTTAAGGAGTTAAATATAATTCAGTAACTCAAACACAGCAAGAGAAGTGAACATCTACTTAAAATCAAGAGCCATTTATCCAACCTTTGCTTCAATACCAGGAAAAAGGGAATTTCTATTGCTGCCATCTAGAAGATTAAGCACAGAAGAGGCCAAATATTAAACAGTAGGGTCTTGCTTTAACTTTTGAACTCACTAGACATACGAGTGTTTCCTCATAAGTAAAAATGTGAAGAATTTCTTCCGATAAATCAATCAACAGATCTTACTTAATTCATTTATACCTACCCCCTATGGTTTTAAACCCTTAAAAAATGAACCATTGTATTTTTATTTTTTTTGACACTAAAACCCCTGGCGGTATTTCAAATTGGGTAAAACTAATGTTTTGCAATGAAAGTAATGTGTTGTTACATATTACAGGATAGTTAAGCCATATGGGTGACTTTTCAAATGTGACAAAAGGAAGAAAAACAAATAAGGGAGAATATCCATGAGACATTCACTGGACATAGAAGGCATGTATAGAAATAGAAATCCTTCCCAAAACATATTACACTTCTTTGCATCCCTTCATTGAAATGCCTTAAACAAGGTCGTTTGGGAGATGGTGGTTGGTGCATGGGCATTAGAATTGAAAACTAATAATCCTGAGAAAATCTCTATCTATGTTTGCAGCTATGGAGATGAATTTTGACCATTTTTATGATGCTCTGTATCCACATTACAGATTGTCAGTTGCCAAGAATCCAAGATTTTCCCACTGTACAATCAACATGGGACTTGGGTTCTGACACTAAATATGATCAAATTTTGCCGCAATGGATGTCTAAAGACAAATTAACATCAACCTAAATGCTAGATTAAAAGACCCAACAAAATCATCAGCAAATTGAGAACTGACAATAACCTGAAGTTTATCTTTCCGTTGATTCAGCAATTTCGCAGCACCAAGCAGCATCGTGGTGTGAGCATCGTGTCCACATCCATGCATTTTGCCTTCAATTTTGCTCTTGTGTTCCCACTCAACAAGCTCCTGCACATCACCAATATATTCACTAACATCAAAGATATATCTCAGCAATGCTCTCAGAGGAATAAACCTACAAATCAAAGCTTGGGGTTACCTGCAAGGGGAGGGCATCCATGTCAGCGCGAAGAGCGACGATGGGGCGAGAACCAGAGCCAATTTGGGCAACGATGCCGGTTTTGGCAACAGGGTACGTGTAAGGAATACCAAGTTTGTCAAGTTCTCTGCGGATAAGTGCACTGGTTTGGTGTTCTTGGAAAGCCAATTCTGGGTTCTCGTGTATTTGCCTTCTAACTGAAATTAACCAATCTTTGTCTTTATGGGCTTCGCTTAGAATCTCTTTGGCATAGGTATTATCCTTTGGGGTATACACAGCTAAAGGGGAAGTGAGTGAGAGAAACAGAACAAGCAGAAGAATCGCAGCGATAAAGTGAGTAGCCATTGACGAATTTTGAAAAGGAAATGAAACAGTGAGCTGCCGGCAATTCAAATGCCTTACCAGCTGAGTTGAAAGAGAATGATCATGTCTCAATGTTGACCTATGAGCGACGCATGTACTTAGAAGGTTACCAACTACCGTTGACCGACATCCATAAATAATCATAGCATCTTAAAAATTGAAGAAAAAATCCGAAAACCAAAAAAATAAAATTCAACAAAGATATTCTTCATCCTTTGAGTTTATCTTTTTCTTCCTCTTCCTGTTAAATTATATTAATTTTAGGGTTGATTTATTATAATAAAAAAAATTGAACTGTTACGTGCATCATATTGCTTTTATTGAATTTGATTATCTTCCTTCCTCTCAATTTGCCTTGGGGAGTTGGCTGTAAGTTTTTATTTTTTTTGCTTGTAAAGGGGGAAAAAAAAAACACTTGGGACTCTCCTAGAGCTGTGGGCTGCACAGATACTAGGAGAACACAAGAGGCTTTTTACTCGGCCCAAAGAGAGTAGTTCTTTTTTGCTTTCAGTTATTTTTCATACATGGTCAGAATATAAACACTTTCTTCCGCCGCCCGCGGGGGGGGGGGGGGGGGG